>JAOUQT010299168.1:0-27740 GCA_025769995.1 Xyliphius kryptos | reverse complement strand
TGTCGGTCAGCACAGTGTCCAGAGCATGGAGCAGATACCAGGAGACGGGCCAGTACACCAGGAGACATGGAGGGGGCAGTAGGAGAGAACGTGCCCAGGCGTTGTATGGAGGTCATACAGGCACATGGAGGACACACACACTACTGAGCTTCATTTGAACTTGTCTTGAGAAATTTCCACTTAAGTTGGATCAGCCGGTCATTTGATTTTGAGTAGGGTTCCAAATCCAGACCTCCATGAGATCATCATTTACATTTTGATCTTCTTTTGTTCTCAACACATTCCACTGTCCACTAAATAAAGATTTTACACTGAAATATTTTAGGACGCGGTATTTTACTGTTCCCTTTAGTTTTTTAAAGTGTACATTTTAAAGGCAACAAAACTTAGAGGAGAACCACAAAGACCAAGGACTTAACCAGAGACAAAATGACATCTGTAAAAAATAAAAAAGACAAATAACACAGTCACTTGTTTAAATAAAGATTCTAAAACCTCCTGTGGACAGGAAATAAAGGATGGAGGGAACCAAAGTCCCTTCACAAAAAAGGTTTTGATCTGGAGGGAGTAAACTATGTGGGAGTAAAAAAAAAATTATTTTATTAAAAAGAAATAAAATAAATGCAAATTAAAGTTTCTGAGACGCCAAAAAGGACAAAGGAATTTGGAGAGACATGTTATGAAATGAGACAAGCGCTATACAGAGCCAAAAAGCAAAGTGTAAATATGCTGCTGGATAAAATAAAATACAGAAACAGAAAAGAAAAATAGAAAGTCATGTAGAAATGACAAAAAAAAAAAATAAATAAAATAGAGATTTTAGGAAAATGTGAAAGACACCGAGGAGACGAGGAATCCTATGTGAGAGATAAAGACACAAAAGCACATGCAGAATTAAAATGCTTCAGACGGACGGGAATAAAGAACTGAAGAAAAAAAAGGACTTATGGACCGACAAAAAGACACACTGGGACCAAACAGAAATTTAGAGAAGCCAGACAGAGCGGTTAAAAAAAATATGAAGAAACCGAGGATTTAAAGAGACTCATTCTCAGACTGAAAAAAAAGATGTAGGTTTCCTCGTGTAGAGCCAGGAAAGAAAAGTAAAAATTTAATCTGCAAACAGACGTTCAGAAAAGAAAAAAATAAATAAAGAAATAACACGGAGGCCACTGAGACGTGTGGACAGACTGAGGACTCTACAGAGACGGATAACAATCCTCAAAATTCTCTGTTGGTGAAAAAGACGTCTGCAGAAACAATGGGAAAAAAAATAACACAAGACTTCAGAAAGAAATCAGGACAGAGAGACAAAGAGACAATAATTTAGGAACAATGGTAGTCCTCGGAGGGAAAAAATGACTCGGACACCAAATTAAAAAGAATTCTGAGACGGAAAAGTCACACAAAACCCACAGAACGGGGAACGTAGAAAAGAAATTCAAAGATTGAAGAAAATAATTTCTGAAAAAACAAATTACTTTGAGTCGTCACGAAGGAGATGTTCAACCTGATGACGAAGCGTCTGTGTAAAAATAACGGAACTCAACTGGAGAGATTTAAAATGCCTGATGGAGAGGATTAATAACGCCCTGTAACACACACACACACACACGCACCGGTCTCTCTCCTGAAGGTGCAAAGACTTATGGGGCAAAGAAAATAAAGCAAGGTGGAAAAAGTGACCTGAGGCCACAAAAAGGTCCAGTGCACTGATTGATGAAGAGATCTGAGAGAAAGAGAGACACATTCACAGAGTCATACCTCAGTGCTGCGGTATTAACCCGTCCTGAAAGCGGGATGGGGGACAGACAAGGGGACGGATCAACCGTGAGACCAAGTAACAGACCAGACCAGGAGACTAACCGAAAGCCAGACGGAGTAATGGACAGACAGCCCGGGAGAAATAGACCAAGAGACAAACAGGCCGGTGGACAGACAAAATAATGGACAGAGAGACTGAGAGACGGACTGAAAGACAGACCGAGTAATGGACAGACAGCCCGAGAGACAGAGAGGCAAACCAACCAGGACGAGTAACAGACAGAGAGACTGGGAGTTAGACAGGGAGACAGACTCGGAGACTGACTGACTAAGATAGACCGAGAGACAAACAGCTCAGGAGACTGACTGAGAAATAGACTGAAAGACAGCCCAAGAGACAGACAGACCGGTCTACAAACAAACCGACCAGGAGACTGACCGAGATATAGACCGAGAGATGGACAGAGAGACTGGGAGACAAACCGAGTAACGGACATACAGCCCAAGAGACAGAGAGACAGAAGACCGAGAAATAGAGCAAAAGACACACAGGCCAGTGGACAGACAGCTCGAGAAACAATCCGACCAGGATGAGTAGCGGACAGAGAGACGGGGAGATTGTAAGATGGACCGAAAGACGGCCTGAGAGACAGACAGAGGGACAGACAGACCGGTATACAAACAGATCAGGAGACTAACCGAGAGACAGAGCGGAGGACAGACGGGCGGGAGGACCGGGGAGTACTTCCAGCTGCGGTGTTGAATTGTAAAATGGAGTGGAGTTGCAGACAGGAGTAGCGTCTCGTTTAAACGCAGTGAGACGGGGGAATTTCAATAACACTAAAGCCTACTTTATTTTCTCAGTTTGAGGTGCGGCCGTGAACCCGTCCCCCGGCGAGCGGCGCGCTCTCTCACTCGCAGGCCAATCTGCGCCGTTATTATTCCATCCTCCGTTTTCTTGTTACTCTGAGTTTATGAGGACGGTGACTACAAATTCCCAAACTGGTACGCGGGAGGAGCTCCAACGCACCGCGGCATCATAAAGCGTTTGATTTTCAATAAGCGCAGCGTGAGCGCGTGTTCAGGAGCATTTAGATGCACGAGGCCGCGTAATGAGAATGTCTCACTACGGGACAGTTAAAGCCATATTATATTCACCATGGCGTCCTCCTCCAGCTGCCGTTAATCTCGCGCCGGCTGCCTTTCAGACGCGACGCTAATCCTTAAAGGAACCGTTCTGTCAGAAATGGTACCCTTCAGAGATGTTATCCTAACCCGGAGGTAATGAACTGTAAGTGCGCTCTTACTCTTCCTAAGTACCGCCCGCTCCGCCCGCACTGTGAATTAGCCTGAAAAACAATCCCCTGCTGAAACCAACTGTGACCCAAAATATCTGGACACCTCACCCATCACACTGACATCCCGCTCACACGCCACCATTACACTCTTGATTCACTTCATTAAAACACACACACACACACTGTTACAGAGTCGTACAACACTCTTCTAACAAGCGCACTAGAGTTATTTAGGGAACAAATAAATATAATAATAATCAGTCCATTGTTTTTCAGATTAAAGATCTTGTTCCTAAAACTTTAGATCAGATCATTCCAACATTCCGAATGTGTTCTGATCCTTAAAGTCT
Organism: Xyliphius kryptos; assembly: GCA_025769995.1. NCBI lineage: Eukaryota > Metazoa > Chordata > Actinopteri > Siluriformes > Aspredinidae > Xyliphius > Xyliphius kryptos. Next base: position 24,328 of record JAOUQT010299168.1, on the reverse strand, counting down.
TTAGATCAGGAATATTTAATTAGAATTCTGTAGGATCCAGTTACAGATCATTTCTGCTCCAGTTAAATTATGGGATATTATAGAGTGCCGTGGTTGTTAAACATTACTTTTCCTACTACTTGATTCAGTACCTTGAATTTGGACACACCAACAAGCACCATCTGCTTTTGCCTACAGTATAGTGTGTAGTGATGCTCCCTCTCTCGAGTACTGTATTAAACATGGAGTTGACTCACCGAATCAATTCTTTATGTAGAACCACATTTAATTAAGCAGAGAATTCACACATTTTACACTTCAGAACCTTCATTTCACCTCAGGCAGGAAATCAATTCCCGAAAAGAGTTGATTCACTGAACTGATTCTTCACAGATCTGAAGTTTTGGGATTATCCACTGAATATTACTACAATACTACATTTAAATACTAATAACAGTCTACTTAATATAGAATACTCTATGAACAGAGAACTAAAGCTGGCTGTGAGTGTTGGGTTGGATGGCTCTTGTGTAAAGATGTCGGAGTTGTGTGTACGCTGCAGATCATGTTTTATAAGCTGGGGTTCTTGTTGGATGGTTGAGAGAAGTTGCTGGATAATGTTCCGTGGTTCCACGTTACACCATATCAGTTATTCTGCTACAGCAGTATGTTGTGTGGGGTGGGTGTGTTCAAATTCATACATTACAGATTACAGTTTGATCAGCAGGAGATGATTCAGATTCGTCAGAGTCATAGAGTCTTATTTTAGCCATTTTTAGGCCAGCCATCGACTGCACACTGTACAGCTTGATTTTAGGGCGTCAGTGCGTCTTTGCTATCGTAACGGCGGGAAAAGTACACCTCCTAAGCCTTAATGACACAAAAAGGCACGTACTATTTCTCCTAAAGATTCATCGGTATGTTTTTGGCGAATTGCTATTTTTCAATAACGCAGTAATTTTTTGGGTTAATGTAGACTAATCATTTTCATTGCATTCTGTTTATTGTTAATGTAAAACTTTACACAACTGCCAGCTGGCACGCGGTGTGGATTTGTGCACTGCTGCGTATCCATGTGTATGTAATATGTACACACGCCTGTGTCAATGATTCACCGCCAAGATGGTAATGAACGTCTGACTTCCTGTGTTTAACAATACGCCAAAAATGTACCTGAACACGCCTCTTTTTAAGATGGCCACACCCACTGAGGTAGATTTATTCCCAATCATTGTTGCTATTTGAATGACACAGGTGGGAAAATAGACCGTTGTTGGAGTGTCAGCTAGAAATAAGCTATTTAGAAACAGGAACAATCTTAAAAATGTGGCTATAATGTTAATATTTAGTATTCATAGCCGTAATCTGTGTCAGCAAACGCACACGTGATCATATTTAAACATGATCTGACAATAAATGGCATTAACGCACCGCCTTAATTCTAAACGCTGTCCGTTCCTCAGTTCGCTGTGTGTTTAACTGAATGGCAATAAGGCTCATTCTCAGTCCACCCACCTTTACGGTGGGCCGTGACTTTAATGAGTAAGGTTTTGCGTCACCATGGTTACTGTTACATATGAACCAAGTAAACCTAATGGCCACCGGAATAAAATAGAAGTTCTATCTAATATTTAAAGCCGACTCAAACCTTGAGTGTGGAACAGACTTTAGAACCAATTTGTGAATCCCAGGGCATTTCTGAAGAGTTATTTATAAACTTTATTTAACTGTGACATTTCCCTTTGTTTCTGTTCATCTCTCACTTCAGCACTCTGCATCTCTCACCTCACTCCCATGTGGCGCTTCCGCTAAAGCATTTATTTTCTCATCTTGTTGTGTTATGCAGTATGGAGCGTTTTCTCTGAGTTTCTGCTGCATGGCACACGAGTCGAAGATTATTTCCTCATAAACTGCTTTAGATGTATTTTTATTTATTAATGTACACAATAAAGCATCTCTTTACAAAACTCTCAAGACTGAACCTTCAGAGAGCAAACCAGTGTAAATGTGGTGAGAAAATGGACACATAATGCAAACCATCCATCTGATGGATGAATGAAATCCATCTGAAAGCTGAATTGTGAATTTTATGGTAATTATAACAGATTCAAGTAAATGACCCGTGCTGGTTCTTTTCGTCATGATTCTCGGTGCTTTTACTAAAGAAAATGACGCCAGGACACGCCGTCTATAAATCCATGACGTTACTCCTATAGAATGCAGCTCGTCGTTGTCCTGCCGAAATAACCATGGAGTTCACGATGGTTCCTTAAACTATAACACCTCTGAGATTTCCCTTCAGTCTCTGAATCTTTTTATGATTGTATAAACTGTAGATGCTAAAAGATCTGATAAACATTACATCAAATAAGTCCATGAGTTCGAAGACTAAGTGATGAACCACGGATTTCAAAAACAAACCATTGGTAGGAGCGACCTGCCACACAGGAACATGATAAAGATCGAGACAGGATTTGTTGGACACAGGAACAGGTTTTATCTCTAATAAAGCTCCTTATTAAACTGGCTGGTGGAACCATGACAATGAAACTGACACACAGCATCTTCCTGAGCCTCTGCCGATCCCCCGTTCGCACCTTTTTTATGTGTCTCACCCGCATTTAGATTATTAGTGAAACCTATGGCAGGTGATGTTACCCCTCTTACCGCCTCAGCGCCGCTTCTCATTAACGACAGAGGTTTCGAGGTCACGTCACATCTTTTATGCTCAAATCTGATGATCTTACCTGTTAAGTAATCTGTTAGATTGTAGAACCTTCCAGAATCTCATTGGTCTAGCATTATTTCACCTTTGTTTCAACTGTTCATCATGTAAACAATAAATCTTTTATTTGTACTTTCTTTTGTTCAGTAATATTTTAATAAATTCATAAAGGATTTGCTTGTTTAACAGTAATTAATTTAAAATGTAAAGAATTTGTATATTTCACAAGCAAAGATAAGCATTTAGGTATAATAAAAAGACATTCTAGATGGGAACCGCTATGTAAGATGAGTTAAGTATCCATGTAGGGACAGTGGCGCCACTGCAGATTTTTAACGACAGAAACTATAGGACATCAATCAAAAAGGTTCTCTGGGATTTTGGTGCTACACCACCAAACCTCAAATAGCATGTGAAGGCGATGAAGCAGAACTAATCATTTCAGAACTCAACGGCCTTGAACCCCATGATTGGTACAGATGGTAAAACATTTTTGTGAATGTTTCTAAATGTAATGATAAGAGGTTTGTCCCAATACTAATGTCTATCTGGGGTAGACTAGTGTAGGAATGCCGTATATTCAAAATGGCCACTTTATTAGAGACACTTAGGGGCAGCACCATGTACAGATTGTGTACAGATCAGAACTGCAATGCTATCATTCCAACAGAAGTCCAGGTTCCCTTCTGTACTCATCGTAGCCGCGATACTCCAGCAGGATCGTGGACAAAGAGTTGGCGACAATACCTCAAGACAATACCTCAGAAAAATGCAGACAAGAAACAGTTAGAGCTAATAAAGCAGCATAATTCGGTAATCAATGTAGTATGGAACTGACTAGAGCAGCAGGACTAAAAGGGGCAGATAAAGCAGGGTACTTAGTCGAGGGGGCTCTCTGGAATAGCATCATTTCAGTGCCATGCCCTCTACTGATGATGAGCTGGAGGAAGAGTGTGTATGGAGCGTTTTCTATCAGGGATCTTCAGTTTTTTGACTGGTTCAAGACCCTGCCCAGCTGCTCAAGTACGAGGAGTTCCCCCATCGTACCTGATTGACAATGCACTTTTGAAAAAGTGCTCTATAAATTACTTTAACTTACTCAAACTTGGTAGATTACTAATTGTGGGAAATGGTGTTCTTGACCCGTGGATCTGTAAAGCTAAACTTATCTAAGCATTATGACTGACCAAGGTCGTCCCTTTGTGACCGCTTAATCCTCCAGAACATCTCTAGGTATAATGGTCAGACCACCAACGATAAAGCTGCTCCGAGATAATACACATGTATAGAAAGTTCTACGTTAATAAACCTCGTGGAATCTTTGCCACCCAGATTTGCTGCGGTACGGGATGGACGTCCTGGATGGATGCATGTTCCGAACCGAGGCTGCGGGACTGATGGGTTTGCATTACAGGCGTACAGTTGCTGGTAATGAGTTCTGATTGTATTTAGTCTGGGTGTTTATTGTGTTTATGTACTGGTTGTAGGTATTAAATCAACACTGTGCAATCAGTTACCTCAGCGGGTGATGTTTCAATACTGCACACATTCATTTAACACTGTAGGAGTTAATTCAGCGCAGCGGGTTAATTAAAACGCAGATATTAATTTAACAGTGTGCTACTGAAACTGGAAGGACCGGTCCCAGTCAGATGAAGGAAAGTGTGCGGACGGTCCTCACACAGCGCCTGCAGACCCGTGTGTGTGTGTGTGTGTGTGTGTGTGTGTGTGTGTGTGTGTGTGTGTGTGTATGTGTGTGTGTGTGATCAGTCCTTCATTGACGGCGATCCGTCGGCAGTCTGGTGTTTATAGCCGCTGAGGCGAGCGAACAAGCAAGCGCCTTCATCACCACCATCTTTATCTTCATCATCATCCGCAGCAGCATCAACGGTGACATTTTCCCGCCAAAATGTTCATCTGCAAAGAGGCAGCCCGCTCTCTTTTTTAGAATACTCGGACTCTCTCTCTCTCTCTCCTCTCTCTCTCTCTCTCCTCTCTCTCACTCGCTGACACACGCAGGCAGGCACGTGCGTGCTCTCTCTCTCTCTCTCTCTTTCCCGCGCTGTGTCGCTGCGCGCTCTCGTTTCAAACGTTGCCGACCGTTGGTGATCGTTGGATGAGGAGCGCGCGGCTGCTGAGGCGATTTTTCTGAGAGACTGACTGAGAGACCGACGGATGTCCCTGTTTCCTTCTCTTCTCGTTAGGTACAGTCTTCAACCTTCTGTTATTTCACTCAGTGTTTCACTTTGCTGATGATTACACAGACAGGATGATTGTTAACGAGCTCCCGGTTAATTAAACTCGCAGTTCAGACGCCATTCAGGTGTGATTTACCTCACCGCCTCGTCATAATCGGGCTGGCTTTGTTTACAGTCTTTAAGTTAGTTTCACTCTATAAACGGTTATTTATTTATTTATTTTTTACCTTAAATAAGATGCCGGAAATGTAATGATGGTGATTAATTTGTAGAATTCGGTGAACTTATGGCGTTACAGGAAGTTGTGGTGACTTGTTTCCTGGATCTTTAACAGAATGCCATTTTTGAAAAAATAAAGTACTGAGCTGTTGTGGCTTGTTCAAAGTTAAAGTATTAACAAATATTCAAAGGTTAAAATACTTACACGTGTCTTTGGCCCTTACCAAATAACTTGTTAATGATTTTACAGGTACAGGTTACAAAGAAATGTAAAATAGCAAATGTAAAAATATTGAGCTATTGTAACTTGTTCGAAGTTAAACTATTAATTATAATAACAATAATATTCTGAAGTTAAAATATTTACCCATGGGTCTTTGGCATTTGACATGTAACTTATTGATGATTTTCCAGGCATAGGTTATAAAAATGAAATAATTATAAAGAAATTAAAAAATGGTCCTTTTGTTAAAGGTTAAAAGATCAACTTTACATTTTGTGTGGAACTGTCTAAAAGTCTTCCTGTTATTTATTATAATTAAAAAGAAATGTATTAACTAGTTTCATCACGACTACGTTGTTTGTTTTTGTCACTTAATAACTATAATAATAATAATACATTTCATTGAAGGGTATTAACCATTAAAAACAAATAGAATGAATATAGGAACATTTATATTTCTTTAAACCCACCTACAGTACTGGGGTGTTACATGTGTTTAAATGACACAGCCAGGTAAATGAAGTCTTTAAAAAGTCACAGGCTGCCATTAAAAAAAGTCTTGTATTATATCAAAAGGGCGTTATAAACATATATTTTTGGTACTGTTGATGTAAGAGTTGTATAAACCCATGGGCTGTATTTATTGCATTGCAATGGCATTTGAAATTGTTTAGTGATGTCAGTCATCAGTGGGATTGTAACTCAAGAAAGATAAGAAAATGAATGATTGTGTATTTCATGTTTTTAAAAACAATGCTGTATAGCGGTCACAATAGCATTGTTAAATAGATGTTTTTGTTGAATGCCAGGATAAACCTGGATCACAGTAAAGAATCCAATCCTCTCCATTTTTAGTCTAAACCTTCAACCAACAGTGTGTATAGCGGGTGTACGCTGGACAACGCTGTACGTTACGCACCACAGGTTTACTGTTTGTTATAGTTTTCATCTTAATTTTTAATTAGCTAATTGAATTTAAATAGCAAGACCACCCCCGCCTCCCGCCCCCTCAAAAAAAAAAAAAAAAAAAAATCACCAACACCAAGTTTCTAAATTATTCTAAATTGGAACCTTTATAATCTGAAGGAACTGATAAACAATATCTTTTTTTTCTTCTTTTTTTTTTTTCTATAAATAAAAATGAGTCTTTCTAACACCCTCTGGTTAACAGAACAGTGATATGTGTAACATTGCTGGTGTTTGAATTCAGTAGTTTGCATTATAACTGATTGAATCCAATTCAAAAGTCTTAATTATATATATTTTTTAATTTTCTGCACAACCCCCTGGTGAAAAGAGGCGTAGACGTTTGTAGTCCTATCTGTGCCAGATTGCCACGCTACATCGATTTAAATCAGCGGAAAACACCTGAACAGATGGCAAAGACAGGAAGTCGGCTGAATACCCATCCCGTGTTGCTTTCCAGGCCTCTGCGCTGCATTTTTATTCATTTTGTGGGTTTTTATGACATGTGTCTAATATTCCTAGACTAGTCATCTCTGGTCTCCGTGGCCGTTGGAGCTCAATAGCACTCTTGGAGAGGTGCCTTGAAATCAAATTCATCAGAGCTAGGTGTTATTGAAATCAGAGCACCTCGTCCTCGTAACTGTGTTAGTTTTCGGTAATGGGGCGATCATGAGCTGAGATGCCCATGAAAGATGTTCCTGACGTCCTTCAGCAGCTTTTATGGCAGATGATGATGATCTTTACACTATCTAAACTATGTGGTATCAGGCATGGGAACAGGTGCCAAACAACACAATTAGAGGATCAATAAGGTGATGAAGCAGAGAGAGCGAGCGAGAGAGAGAGAGAGAGAGAGAGAGAGAGAGAGAGAGAGGGTGGGGGGAGGAATGTGGAGGTACAGAGAGAGGGATACAGACTTTGTAATTAAGGATAAATGGTGGCAGGGAGACACGGGCAAATGCCTGCTGCAGGTAATTTGTTTTTTATTGAATATATTTATCAACATTAAATGACTTTTTTATTTTGGGAAAATGAAAGGAACTTCAGCCTGGGTTGCTTGCATACATAAATCGTGCGGTTCCACGTTGCAGAGAGCAGCTGCCGAGCTCGCGAGGGCATTTTGTGAGTGCCGGCTCCCTGATGGATTGCGAGTGCGGCGCTCTCTTCGGAATTGATTATCAATATGCGTCATTTGTTTTCTTTATTACACCTTTTCCTCATTTGGCAAGAAACCCCTGCAATTTAATAAGATCCGTCATGCAGTTGGCTTCTTTATTATATTGCACCCGGTGCAATCGTTATTGTCAAAAAATTCTGCTTTATTATTGCATTGTTTAGACCCCGTCATCTGGGCTTTAGTTTGCAAGCTGTTATGGAGAAAGAGCCCCGAGTGCACGGTATTATCTGTGTACAATCAATCCACGCATTACGCCGTTAAACCCAGCGCTAAACCCACCGCTAAACTCCACAATTACACTTAACATCACTCTCTCATGGTACAGGTGCGCTTCAGGACGGATAGTGCCTTCAAAATACCTGCACACGTTAACCAAGAGAATTCCATATTCTAAATTCTAATGTACAATAATGAAAGAACAATAAATAAAATCCCGCCTCCAAACAGAAAACGTTTCTTAAACGTCTGTTAAATCTGGTAGAAGTCACAAAAAATTCTATAATAATAAAAACGACAACTTAAAACATGAAGAATTTAGCATATAAAACTTTATAATGTCTAAATGGCACGCTTTGATTTTGTTAAATGGTAAAAATAACCTCTTTGTTTACTTTAATTCCTAAATTATCACTTATAAATGACATGTTTTTATTTTATACCAAAGTGTTCTTAATAATAATAATAATAATAATAATAATAATAATAATAGATCAAACCAATAAATTAGAGGTTAATTTACAGGCTTTAATAAATGATCCTGTATTTTGTTACACGTTTATAAACTGGCATTTAAGTCCACATGATTGTCTTTTTCATTAAATTTCTGTGTCTTCTAACCTTTCTCAGGTCAGAGGTTAAATCCCATCTTTTAAACGATTCGGCTTTTTTTAAACAACACAAAATGTCAGGCAGTGATTAAAAATAAGGACTTTTATTTTGCAGAAATACAACAGAGGACCTTATAAACCATTAGTACAGACCACAATATGTACTTATGGAAAAATATTAAAATCTATTCTTAATATTTATTTTAAGTTAATACGGTTGTTTTGAATATATTTCGGTTCTTGTTTTCAATGTGTTCATTAAATATGTTTTCCTGTAATTCCTGATTATCAAGTAGCCTTACTACTGCTTTCAACATCTACAAATCAAACCGATTATCAGCTCGGAATAATCAATATCACTTAATAAATATCTAAAAATATCAGGTTGGATTCTGCTGCCTAAATAATATTTATTTAATTATTTTCTATGTGGAAATAAGTGTATGGCTTAAAAAATCTATACATTCTGATCATTGATCAATTTTGGTACAGTTTAGTTCTTGTTAATCCTTTGTGCACCAATTTATTAATGTAGAGTCCAGATGGTGTTTCTTTCCACATTCTATTAAATTCAGTAAGTTAATATTTATGATCCATTAAAATGTGTAGATCATGTAGACGATGTGTTCATAACTTAGAATTTATTAAAACATGGAATTTCAGATGAGGTGTCCCACTTTTATACTATACACACACAACATATTTGAAATATTTATATTTTATTCCAATTTTATTTTAAATACGTGGAATTTCATATTAAGATATGTAGAATCGTTTCATTTATATTTTACAACGTATAGTAAAGTTATTGTTTATCACCTACAATAAAAATAAAGAAAAACAAATATAAATAATGTCCAAACATATAGCAGGTATATGGATGTTTTGCTCTGTATTTATGGTTCACGCTGTTTTCTCGACTGCAGTTTAGAGTGTTGGTATTGTTGCGCGTAATGATTTACGTTCTACAGCGTTATAGATCCATACACAAGTTCTACGGGTCACATAGGATTGGACTGATCCATATAGTGATTAAAGTTTTTGCTTAATTTTATTTATTTTGAAGATCTCCTAGGTCTTGGTGCTGGTCCGCCATTGTGATGTGTGCGCAATCTTAGACAAAAGTTGTGTGACGGCTGTTGTGGCAGTTATCCAGTTTAAACAGAGTAAGAACACAAACTTCAACTCCAAGAGTACACATTTAAGCTTTACACTCTCAGAACTAAAAACACAATCACCTACCTGGAATGCCGTGAATACGCTTATCTATATATAACTGTATAAACAAAAGGAATGGGACACGCCTCTTAATCTCAACCCTAGCAATGTGTTCAGACTATTTAAACAGATAAGGGCGGGACTTTTGGTTAAGGAACCAGCCTTGTGACCTGAAGGTCTCCGGTTCGATTCCCGTTTCCACTGAGTACTATGGCCGAAGTGCCCTTGGTCAAGACACCTAACTACAATGGCACGTTCTGTTCCGTGCACGGATGGGTTAAATGTGGAGGACGCATTCCTCGCTGTGTAAGTACAGTTGGCTGAATAAATCTTGTTCCGTGTAATTGTTCTCCAGTATCTTGACCTCAACCTCCTCTAATACCTTTGAAAGTATTGGACCGGACTATTGTGAACCAGATTCTTCCATCAGACATTCGTATTGGACCCCACTAATGCTCTTCTGAATGAATATGAAAATATTTCCAACAAAGTAACCTGTAGGTGTCCCAATACTTTAGCCTATTTAATTTGTATACTGTGCATGTGTGCCGAGGGAATCTGTGAATTCATGCATTTGAAATCTATACCGTAGACTTTACATTCGTGTAAACACTGGAATGTTGCGTGATGAGCGGCGGCACGTCTTACAACAAAACTGAAATTCCGTATGTGTTGCCGTTTTGGGGAAAGGCCCTGGAGACCCGTGTGGATGTGTTATTCCGCTGACGGATTAACCTGACAAACGATGGCCATTTCTCCCTCGGCTTGTGGTACATCAGGAACACGCTGTTGCTGTGCTGTAAGCTCCGATGCCTTTCGGTGACCTTGTCCATAAAAAAGCCAGAGCTTGAGGTTTTATCTGTCGCCGTGAAGCCGGAGTCACGTTGGTGGTCGAGGAGTGATGCTGGGGATTAAATCCGTATCGATCACACGTGTGCACCAACCTTTAGGGGCATCTCTGAATTTAGTTTCATTGCAGCTGGAGATGTCTATACGAGCCATGGGAGATCATTCAATCTACTGTGGACCAGCTGCTGACTCAGCGCTGCGCCGTTTTAATTACGCCTCCTTAATTAAGACATCAGACCCAGCAGATATCAGAAGAGGCTTGTCATTGTTTTCAAACATAAAGCCTTGTGTCATAAAAGCGTGGCATTATTGTAAATAAATCACGAGTGTTGGGTCTCCACAAACACACCATAATAATAAAAACAAACCGGGTTTCTAATGATCTGGTATTCCACGACACACTTTATTATTATCTAAAGAGAAATTTGATGGCACTGCGTCGTTAGAAGGAGAAAAAATACAAATATTATTTCTAAAATAAAATAAAAAAAAATCCAATAATGATCATAATAGAAATAAAAAGTAGTCACACTTGGAAACTAACAGCGTGTGTAAGGGAACAATTTTAAAGGACAATAAACATTGCAACATGTCAGTCGCAGTGCACACGCTGCTCACTGAGTAACAATTAAATACTGCCATCCAATGGCCAAATAACAGAACACACTTTATAAAAAATATCGGAAAAGAATATTGAATATTATCCATTATAGAACAGGAAGTTGCGTTCCTTAAATCTGATTGGCCGTGCCATTTGTCCATGATATTATTGACAATAACATTTGAATCAATGTGTGATATACAATACATTATTTCTCCTCTGAGTTCTGTAATTTTGCCACTAGATGGCAGTATTTGATGCTGAGTAACAGCTTTCCGTGTCTTAACAATCAGCATTCGTTTTAAAAACCAGAAGACCAGATTATTAATGATTGAGTTTGTTTTTTATTTTAGTGTTTATAACGTTTTATAAAAGCGGTAGGACACTCAAGGCTGTGTATTATTGTGAATACATCATTTGTGATTTATTTACAATAATGTCACGACCTTTAGTGACGTATTAATTATTGTCATGACCGGATGTAATGAGTGGAACTATGCGTTTTATAAAATGTTTAAAATCCAGAATGTAAAACGATGGGGCGTCTCCAGCAGCGCAGGAAGAGTTAATGTTGATCTGTAGTAGGTGTACCAGGTGGACTTCACCTCTCTGACCTTACATCCTCAGGCTGTTTCCAAATCTGTACTCGGTCATCTGCTGCGCATCTGTGTGTTTAACCGAAAGGCCGTGTCGACACCGCGGCGGACAGTGATCCCTCATAAATTATACATCAGGATTTCTAATGCGTGCTTTTTTTTTTTTTTGTCTATAAGGGAAATAGAACTAAAACCCTGGTTTTAATGTTCGTGAGCTGACGGATTTTGTCGGATCAGACGATGAACAAAAAAATAAATAAAGGGAGTGGACGTCCAGAGTGAACGTAGACGGTGGAGTCGGTGAAGCAACTCTAACTGGACAGTAATGCAGCTGTGATGGACAGTGCCGTAACGCCTTAACAGTCTCAACAGGCTCCCGCTACACACTCCTGAAAAGAAAACGCTGGATGTGCACACGCCGCGCCGCACGTAATCTCCTGGAATGTCCGTGCAGTGTGTTCCGCGTGTTGCATTCTGTTAAGAAATATTCAAAATGGAAGCGTTAAATCCATTTTTCATTGGCACTGCCACTTTCGGGAGGATTCTGCTTGTGGGCTTAACTACAGGCATTTGCATTGTTGGTTGAATTAGTTTTGCTCTTTCTTATGAATTCTGCTGTATGAGAAACACGCGGCCGCCGATTTACAGCTTAAGTTTCATGACCTCGGCTGGTAAAAGGCGCAGCGCCGTATTTTTTACAAATCCAGTCTCTTAGAACTGTAATTCTGTGGCTGTGTGTGAGATGATGTTTCTGTGGGTATGAATATTTAGTATTATTATTATAATCATTATAATACTGAACGTCATTTGGTTCCATCATTATCACAGGTGTGTAACATCATGCACCCAGCCGCGCCCGGATCGTCGTCTTATCCACTGTAACCGCGCACAAAGGAAAACTCACTTAGATGCTTTTTAAAATTAAGGTTATTGTTATTTTAGAATCTATTAAAATGTTTCACTCTGCAGTTGAAATGGAATTCTGCTCTTTGTTAGCCGTAAAATTGTAACACTTGATTGACCTTCACAGAGCTCTGGCCTTGACCCTCGTTAAACAGCTTTCCTAAAATAAAATTGTATGCCGGGCGTTCTCATCCCACAAAATGCTCTTCTGTATCAATCAGCAAGAAGTTCCACAGGCACATTCCAAAAACTCCATCACACACTGACCCCCAAAAACGGTCCCAACGGTCAATACTGTGGATACACCAAATATTTGGAAACCAAAGTGATTTGGCCGAACGTGGAAGAAAAAATAATTTGGTATTCGGGTAAAAAAGTCAAAATTCTTACCTTTACTAACGCGTAATTTTTCTGAAGATTTTCAGCTTTTACTTTTAAGTTCCAGGAGTTCTAGCCAACCGTAGCTCCAGTTAGGGGAAAGAAGAGTTCCTGTATGTATATATTTATGCGCATACACAGGGTTCTGGATGGAGTTAAAAATGCTGGAATGTTGGAGGAGCCCTTAAATGAGCTGATGGCCGGTGGAAAAATGAAACCTTCCTGTTGTCTTCCTCATTCTTAAAGCTTAAGCTGTAATACATATTTATATTATAGCAACTATACATTGTAATCATGCATATAGCAGAGTGCAAGTCAGAATGCTGATTTATAGGGCGATATTGTTCAATTAGTGTTCTATACCAGGTTCTGAGCTGTGTTCATATATCTATATGTAATCTATACATAACCTTCAGTTTCACATAACTCTACGCTGAACGCCTTCAGAACATACATAATGCAACACTTCAGCTGAGCAGCTACAGATAACCTTACAGGGTGTAGTATCCCTGTGTGCCGATCCCAAACAATTTGGTATATTTGTGGGTCACTTTGGATAAAAGCGTCAGTTAAATTACTCAATGTAAATAGTACATCTTGAGCGCTAAAGCACCTCGTTCCAGAAAAAAAGTCAAAAACGAAGCTGCTCACACGCCGTCGGTTTGGGTTTACAGTCAGGTAATAAAGTGATGCATAAACTGTCTAAGAGATTATTTTTTTTTGCTTTAAATAATAAATGTATAGATGGAGGCAGAGTGTGAATGGGAAAAAGTGTTAGGTTTATAAAAAATGAACACTATTATTTAAGATGTATGAGTTTTAAATGAAATCTTTACCGCTTTAATACTTTATTTATGAGGTAAACTATATATTTTTGAACTTTATTTAGTCTGTTATTGGGATTTTAATTGAATATTCCAAAAATGTTCTCTATTAAAGTTAAGGTTCCTCCGTTAACTCCCCAGGAACTGAAATCTGTGTAACTAATATTCTTTGTGCACTTATTCGGATGTGTAGTTAAAAATAAAGGCAGCCAAAAAATGTATACACACGTCAGGAAGTCAAGATTGTTTGTTTTCTTAACAGATGGCGTTAGACTTATGATGTATACATTTTTCTGACTCTGTACATATTTATTTTTTAAATTGCAAATGCATGTGAAGCGCTCACACTTTTCTTGTTAAATCCGTGGGCTGCTGGGTTTACACTGAACAGCTGATCTATATGGATCCAACATCAGCTGTCCATCATCACATCGCTGATTAGTGCAAACTACACAACCGCAAAAATAAATTATAATAATAACTCAGTGTTGAGTCTGTTACTGTTATTATTGTAATCTAACAATAACATGTTGAAACCACATTACATCATTTCATAACAATAAATGGACGATAATTTAAATACACACATACCCCAAAATAAAGACTGTATAAGGCCGACATAAATACTTCACAGCCATATTGATGGTACAGTTCCCTTTTTGTTGCCACATATTCACTACTCTACAGAGAGCACACCTTCCTTCCTTTTAAAGGAACCTGAACGTAGCAGACAAAAAAGACAAAACCAATTTCTTTTAATTTTATTAAGACATCGAAAATACCTATATAAGCAAAATGACGCCGGTTATCGTCAGAAATTTCGGTATCGGTAAATTTTGGGTATATCGCCCCGACCTACCTCAGAGTGCTTCACACTTGTATCAATTTGTGATCAACAGTACATTATTTGCCCTATGTTTTTATTAACTGTGTTGTGTAATGGCGGTGTTGTGGCCACTAGGTGGCTGTATTTAATTGTTAAAAAAACTGAAATCCGTTACTTGGCGATCAGAGTTCACTTTACAAACCGGAGTAGATGACGTCGTGGAAGAGCAGATAATAAACAGTGGTTAGGGTGTTGGACTATCAGTCTGAAGGTTGTAGGTTAAAATCCCAGGTCCACTCAAATGACCAACCCTCATTGCTCATGGATTCTGTATGTAACCCTGTGTTCTGACCCCAACTATCAGGTGGGAGACTTGTAATTTAAATGTAAAGATGTGTAACTGTACTGTAATAACATCTCTTTCCCGTGATTTATTCACAATAATGCCACACCCTCTTGTGCTTTATTGCGTTGTTATTTAGGTCTTGTTTACTTACAGCATCGTGTCTGTATAGCATTTAGAGCATGGAGTAGATCGTCGTTAATTTTTATACCGTGACCCGGTTTATAAGTCAGGTCTATAGGAGAGCAAAAAGGGCGCGCTGTGATTTATTAATCCAACGCTTTAGTTTTGATCTAAACACTGGGTTTTAATGAGACAGTCAGCACTACATATGGACCTTGAGAAATCTTTTTCTGTGTGGAACTTTATCTGCGGATGAACTCAGCACTGTAGGATGTGCTCCACATGAACTTCATAATCATCTCACAGACCTTTTGTTTTTTATAAAACAGGGACTTTGTGTTACAGAGACGTAGGGGATTAGATTCAGGTGCTGAGCAAATAATCCTGTTGTATGGACGTGGTGGGGCCGCGCTGTGGGTTCAGTGGTTGTTCTTCAGCGATAAAGTCTGTTTTTAATAAACGCTCAGCCGAATGTTCACAACACACCCTGAATATTACAATAGATGTGGTCTGAGGGTTAAATGTCCTATATAATGTATAATAACAACACTCACTGTTTACAATGCTTAATGATGGAGCCGTAAACGTGTAAATCAGGAGCAGAATGAGACGGGATCCGTTTGAGTGCAGCTGCATGTTTAATTTGCTTCCAGAGCCGGGCTTCACACCGACACGTTCACACACTTAAACTCTCCCAAATTAGCAGAGCTAGGTGTGTAACCCTGATGGGTGAGACAGTTGGAGTTCAAAAAATGAAAGCTCAGGCTGTTAAACAGCGAGGAGCATGAAGATTAAGTTTAATTCTGCACAGCCTGAGATCAAATATACACCCCTCCCTCTCTCTCTCCCTCTCTGTGGGAATCAGAGGAAAAGGGGCGGTGCTATTAGAAATCAACATTTTAAATGTCATTCTATTCTGTTATTTGGATGATCTTCAGTCAGACTTGAAGTATTAATCAGTTATTTAAATCGACTTCATTTAGTACATAGTGTACTGTATATACACGTTAATGTATAGAATTTTATAAAGTTAAAACTCATTTTAAAATGTAATCATTATTTTTTTATCTACATCCTTTCTTTGGGAATATTTGGATTTATTTATTAAGCATTGATTTTCCTCACTTATTATTTTTTGTATACAGGATTTAACGTCAGTTTAACTGAGTTCTTAAATCTGCTTAAGTTTGCACATTTGTGTTTAATCAGTCATTACATAACACTTATACAAAATACATTTCAAATAAAACAACGTGTTCTGAGTTTATCACATAAAGATAAATTATTAAACTGTTCATATCAAAAAAAGACATTAAACAAAACTGCTTTTGTTGATTTTAGTTAAAAAGTCATTTTGTTTTAATTTAAATATTTAAAAAGACTTAACTAAATAAATAAACATTAACTAAAATACATAAACCATAGACAACAACAACAATTTCTAATTTTTAAAGAGAAAAATACTACATTAAAATACAATTACTATGTAAATAAATTATGGGATGTATTATAAGAGTGTTTTTGTTATAATCAATCACAATCGAAGTGTGTTTAGCATTATTCTTGCATTTCAGTTTTATTTTTGGAATAAAATGTGTATTTTTTAAATTCTGAAGTAATGCAAGGTGTTTATGTTGATTTATTAATTTTTTACATTCAAAGAACCTGCCCTTTATATTGACTTGGTCTTGTGGATGATTGATTATATAAAAATTTTTTTCAATAATCATAATTTATGTTAAAGCTATGTGTATATATTAAAATAAGTAAAAGTGCATGGAAACCAAGCAAAATGCATATTTAAAAAAGTTTTTAAATAAACAAATTAATATATAGATAGAATCCAAAAATTCTAAACAACAGTACATTAACATTCCAATCAACAGATCATCAAAAAAAAAAACAATATTATTTTAATTTATTAGCAAAAATATATTCTTCTCCCACTAAAAGACTTAAATAGATCAAACAAAAAATAAACAGTACCACCAAATTACTTAAAATTAATAAATGGGGTATTTTATGTCTCTTGAAATAACCTGTTTGGACCGTAACTGAAAAATTAAAGATCTATACAGCTGACATGTTTGCTGCATTTACAAAAGACATGTTTGAGCGTTGTATGATGCAGCTACGCACAAAATAACAAATAGTGCAAAGTATAAAAAAGCACAATTGCACTGAGACGTCCCAGTCTACCTTATTGTTTTCTTTCCAATAAGTTTAAACGCTTAAAATGTTCAAAAGCCTCCGCCTCGCTGCAGAAAACAACACTTTATACAAGGAACAGGTGATCATATAAAGGTTTATTGGTTATATAGTGCAGACAGCAGGTCGGGTCTATATCAGCATATCGTTAAAGATTTATTTTGGTGTAAAATGATGATTTTTAAGATCTTTAAGTTTAAGTGTTCTGACTGTCTGCTCTCTGTTTTGTATCTAAAACATCAGGAACATTTCTGAGTAAACATTTAAAATTTAAAGTGAGGTCAATTTATGGGTTTTAAATGAAATTCAATTATTCATTATCTTCCGCTTAATCCTCTACAAAGGTTCCCCATTCCCATCCGGTGAAGAGCTGCTCAGGCACTGGGCAGATACACCCAGGACAGGGCGCCAATCTATCTCTAGACACACACACACACACACACACACACTCACTCAGCTGCACACACGCACTATACAGGTCAATTTAAAGCATTTAATTTACCTTGAATCCATTAAACAAAATCTCATATCATATAAAATAAATGATTCACAAATGTATGCAATGCAGCTTAAATATTAAGATTTAAAAATATTATCATCATTTTAATAAACCAAGGTTTGATTTAGAGAAGTTACTAATTAACATCTAAGCATTTGTACTATATTGGGCAATAGAAAAAATATACATGTTGTAAATCCTTTTGCCCCACATATATTTTTTTTACACATATGTATACTATGCAATTGGTACAAACAGTTTGGGGAAGGCCCTTTTTAATAAGGAATGACAATGTCCCAGGGTGAGTTGGGTATGGAAGAACCTGCACTTGGTAAACTTGACTGACCCACACAGATTTATCCTCTAACCCATCCCACAGAAATTGTGAGTCGGAATGTTTCTGACCTCTCACTCGTTCAAGGTGAATGGGCAAAAATTCACCCACACTCCAAAATGTTGCAGAAAGCGTAATTAAAATGGGATCACGTAAAATCTCCTATGCATTTAAAAAGTGGGTGTCCCAATACTTTAGTCCATTTAGTGTCAGGGAGAGTGAATAACACACAGTGTGAGAACACACAGCTTACGATGGAGCAGTGTGTGATTGTGTGTTTAGTTTGTGTTCCCTTCCGTTTGCCTTAAACCCGTCTTTAATGAGGTTCTCATAACGTGGCTGAGAAGAAGAACTGCACCGGAGTGACTCCTCGAGATGCGAAGGCCGACTCGCGAGTGAAGCGCCGCGGTTCCGTCTGAATGAGTCTGTTAGAAGAACACGCTAAATTCATGTCTGTGACAGACCTGCCAGCCGAAGCAAAATCAATAGCGTGGATTGTCCTCAGTCATAGCAGCATGGCTGACGTTAGACGGCCCGGTTCTTTCCATTCCGGGTTTGTGTTACGTAGCCACATGATTCTTTGTAGTGCAGAACAGATGACAAATTGATTGATGTCTGAATTGTTGAATTATTCTCCTCGCTCTAAAATGGAGCGAAGGTTGGGGAGTGAAAGGACGGCATTGGAGAGCAAAGCTTGCAATCGGAATGAATAGAGTCGCAGCGAATGAAAGACACAAAAGCTCGAAAAAATTGTTTAAGGAGAGCGCATACCACCTCGTGTGGGTATTTTTGATCAGCTTCATGTTTTCTATTTGCTGTTAAATTAGGAAGTTGCAGCAGCGCCGTGAGCGTCCTTGGTGCACAGAGCGGCTGCAGCAGCAGTATTTGCCCTGTGCAGAATAAGGTTCCTTCATTTAGTCACCTGAACTCGGATCAGCAGCTGTTTATCATTTTAGGATGAATATTCATAAATTATTACTTTCAAAAATAAAAAATATACATTTTTATACTTTTAAATCATATATATTGATATCAGCAAACTTTTCGTCCGTAAGTAAACATCAGAATAATGAAGTGGGCCAAAAACATTTCCGTCACTGATGACCTTCAAATTCCTGTTTCAGCTTTTCAGTATATTATTCTACTGTTATTGAAATTGCATCACACGCTAATAAACCACACCCATCTGTTCTATATGTTCTATAGCAGAATTTACCAAATGGTGGGCCGCGGACATTTTCTGTTTAGTGGAACCTCTGCTTTGGTTGACTGGATGTTAGTGTTTGTAGATTTACTCCGTGAAAATGCCATCTGTGATTTCTCCGGTTGCTTCGTGTATAATCGGTGTGATCACAGAACGGGGACATGTCTCAATGTCCCTGTTAAGTTTCCCTTGAGAAGTGAAAGTGAAGTCAACGCTGTACCTTTAATGCCGTCATGGGACCAAAGACAGTCTGCAGCTTTAGTAGAAAAGAAATGAAATGAAAGAAAAAGAGCAGAAACCCAATCGAGTGGGCCGCGTGTACAGGAAGTCGCCGTCCACGAGAAGTTCCATAAGTGATGGGGGAAAAAAAGAGCAAGAACTACGAATGCCGTTTTCCTATTTTACTATTGTTCTTTTACATTAGTCTTTTATATTCATATATTTATAAAAGACTATACATTATTTTTGAACTCCACATTTCTTCTCTAAAGAATGTGTTCTGTATGTTTGCATCTCTATAAAGAATTAACTGGATTTATGAATTGCGCTGATTTAAATGGAAATGGGCACCGTGTTTTCGTTGCTAATCCGTGCGTAAGCAATCGGTCAAATCTGAAAAACTGGAGTTTCCACTGTACATAAAAAAGACAAAATTAATGCTTATCTAGTTTTGTACTCATCTTTTATCTTAAAAGAGATACGCATCAGACAGCACAGCATTCTCATTGCTATGGTAACCACAGTTTGTTTAATGGTTACCCTTCTCCTTATATTTGTGATGTTCGGAGGTGAGATAGTGAAATGCAAATGTAAACCTGAGTATTTAAATGTGAATTTGGGTTCTTTGAGATAAAGTTTCTGTTTCTTAAAATAATTGCTCTTAAATTAAAATAAATAAGTTTGGTTTGAGTTCTATAAAAGTTGGTTTGCGATGTAATGACCATAAGATCACGTGGGTCCCGGTCTGAGATCCCCGGCTCTATAGGACGCTGATATAACTCCTCCTCCGTGTCCTCATGGAGCGTTTTTAGTGATGATTGGGTGCTTTTTTTAGAACTTTATTTAAACTCTTGTATTTAAAGCTTAATGGCTGTTTATTTCAAACCGTGACGTTTTGTAGACAGCGGTTCTTTTTGTGTGAATGTTTTGTCCTTAGGTGAGCAAGTTTAATTTAACGTTCTGACATTTTCAAGTTTTAAATCCATGTGATTCAGTTTGAGACTGTAGGAGGAAATTTGGGCTCCCACACACACAGGGAGAACAGGCAAACTGTCAACACACAGGACCTCGTTTGTCCTCCTTAAAGTGAAACCCAGGACATTTCTGGTGAAAGTAAAAAATGCTGTTGAAATTTGTTTACATAATAAATCTTTAAAAACGTCAGAATAAACGCACAAAATTCTAAAACTAAAATATTTATTTTTTACAACAAAACAATAGAACATATAGCTGCAAGCCGTGATCCCAGGGCTCAAACTTTTTGTGGGCGGTCTGGATAACAAGAGTTTTTCAAATGAAGCACTTTTGAGTTTTTAGAATTTGGAATTTTGACGTATGGATTTGTATGTAGCAGCCTACCTTAACGGAAAAGTCCAACTTTTTTTTGATAATTATTGAAGTTCTGCTGAATTCTTTGACACCAAATACATGGGACTTGACTGGAAAACCTATGACTAGTTTACAAAGATACATTTTTTACAATTATGTTTATTTGCACAAAAAGTGGGCGGAGCTTATGGGTCCAAATTGCAAAGTTGTTTGGTGTCCGGGAGTCTGGCAAAAAAAGTGTGTCGTCTGTAAAAATTTTGGATTAAAGAAGCCAAAACGTTTCCCCGCACTATAGCACCAATTATAGGCCAAACATAATTGTTTCGCTATACGAAATTTGTTATCAGAGAAGATGCACACCAGCTGAACACTCTCCAAGTACGGCGTCCACGCGCTCGCTTTCCTACGGGAGTTTATCAGTAGATTTTCCAACGACACCATAAGGTATGATGGAGCAGAGTTTTAGTTTGTAGGTTCTCGCCAAACGCCAGTCCATTCGAGGTGTTGCGTTCGATGGCGAAAGCGAACAAACAACCGACTGTAGGAAAGCGAGGACATGGAAGGTGATCACGGTGCCAGGTTTCAGCCGTGTAGGTACAGACTGTCTTGTGTGCTTTATACAGCGTGTGGTGTTGGAGTGTATAGTTACCAGGTTGGTTTGTGATGTCATCACTGATGTTGAGTCCGTAGGTAGTCGGTTTTGCAGCAGAACGTTGTCGAGCGGGTTTGTGTTTTGGTTATGTTTCGAGCCGTAGAGCTCATTGTGTGTATGTATGCATTGTAAAGCTCTCAGAAGCTCGCGGGGTAAACCGATGATGCAACGGCAGCACGCGGCAGTGCGTTCGGCAGCAATTTCTTGGCCGTTCCTCTGAGATGCAGGGGAGCGTGGGAGTGAAAATTGCCCTTGCCTCGAGTGATAATGCTGCAGGTCTTTCAGCCGGAGATTGGCGCTGTATACGTAGTCCCACGAGCGCGTCCTCTGACCCCGGGCGGCGTCGCAGGGTGCCGCCTCGCTCCTCCGTCCTCTCAGCCGCAAGGTGCGAACCAGCTGTCTGTCACCATCTGCCTCTCTGGAGCCCAGCTGTGCACCACCCCACATTCAGCCCAAATCTTGGCACCTTTTAATGGGATGATAGACAAAATAGTGGCAAATTAAAAGGCAACACATGGACCGTCCTTCCTTTCTGGTTTCACAGGTTTTGAATCGCTGCAGCGAGAGAGTTTGATTGTTCCGAAGTCGCACCGGCTGACAATAAAGCCGGAAACCGCAGGGAGGAGAGATCATTAAATTGGATCTGCGCTGGAGGCGAGCGTCGTATTAAAACAAGGCGCAGTCACATCTCTACAAACTGTCTGATATTGTTCTTATGAATGAAGTGATCTGGAATATAATGGGGGTTTTAATCTCGCGTGGCAGGCGGGAAATTGCGCCGTCACTCAGCTCCATTAACGGCACCAAGAGGTCAGCCGAGAGTTTCAGAGGCGTATTCTGTGTTTGGGAAAGTGTATTAACCTTCTTTGGGAATAACGCTGGAATATTTGATGAGTCAGGGTTTAATTGAGAAAGCTAGATCAGCGGGGTGGGGTGGGGTGGGGTGGGGTGGGGGATGCTCTAATTCAATTTGTTGCGAACCCTGAATGTGGTAAAAAGGTTAGCTTAACTGCTCAAGTGGATTACAGGCCTCGTCTTCATTTGTGGAATGGCGTATGTGGAATTGGTGCAGACGGTGCATGATGGGAGCCTCCGAAGCCCTGACCTGGATGTGGGACGGAGCAGGCGGTGGATCTGATTAACGTGCTGCGTACAAACGGCTCTGATTCTCTCCTGATGTTGGCTCGCCTCGAACCGAGCTGATTCTCTGAACTTTATTTAACCTCTGACCCGCTCTGAACTTCCTCAGAAACAAAACTGCAACGCGTTCTCAGAGCTGTGAGGGTGCAGTGTTCAGCGTAATGAAACACTCTCTCTCTCTCTGATTAGGATCTTCTGCCGGCTGCTCAAATCTGGAATTTTATTAGATTTTATTTTTTTTAAATGAATGAAAGAAATTAACCAGCATTTACTTAAACATGTAAATCTTTATTTATTTTAATAGTTTTTTTTTTACGGCACATTGGAATTGAATTTTGGGTTAAATAAAGTCTCTCTCTCTCTCTCCATCTGTCTGTTTTCGGTCTTTCTGTATTTTTTGTGTCTCATTTTCTCTCCATTGTCTCTTTTTGTCTGTTTTTTCCCTTTGGCTCGCTGGTCTGTCTTTTCTGTTGCACACTTTCTCCTTATGTTTCTTGTTTCTGTTTTTTTTTTTTTTTATTTATTTTTTAGTTTGTTTATTTTCCCGTTTTGTCTGTTCGTAACTCTTGGTCTGACCTGTCTGGGTTTTTTGTTGCACTCGTTTCTGTGGTTAGTTTAGGTCAGTTTTTGGTGGGTGCAGCTGACTGTTCTGTGGGTTAATGACGTTCTCTGATACGGTGCAGAGAGAGATGCGCTGTTCCCTCACAAAGCAGACTTTGGTTTTTCACTTCTTCACTTTTTTTTTTTTTAACTTGGAGAAGGTTTGAAACACTTTTCAAAGCTTTCCTGACACACTTCGTTTTACATCCATATACATATGGAGGAACTCTCTTACTATCTTTACCCATCCCTCCCCCCGCTCTCTCTGTGCGTAGTTCTGATTGGTTGTAATGATGTTTAAACAAAGCCCAACACAAGATCAACCTTAATATAACTCTTTCCAAACTCTATTTACACTCTAACTTTTTGTAATGTTTACATTTTGTGTTTTCTCTTTATTAATTAAGAAAAGTATGTATTTCTGAATGTTTTCAAATGATTTCATTTTAAAAAATACTGAACAGAAAGCTTCAGAAATCTAAAAACCATAATGTCATTCATATCAGTTTCCACGGTGTATTAAAACTTTCGTTCAGCATTTCTGAGACTTTAAACATTTAGGAACGAGCTCCTAGTTGAGGTTCGGTGGAGATGCATGTCCTGAATTACTAATAAAATAAAAGCCCTGGATGTGTCCTACAGCTGCTTTCCACCTGGGAACTCTCTCTCCTCATTATGCTGCAGGGTTCGGGGAATATCTTCTCCTTCCTGTCCTCAGATCTGTTTGCTACTCAGACTGAATACCTAATACTGTGCTTCTGAGATGTTTTCTATACTGTGTGTCTGGGAGAGACGCTCTGTCATTATGTGAGACTCCATTAAGTCCAGAGGGGATACAACTTGGGCATGGGGTGCAAAATGTGTTTAGGGGCTAATGATATAGTTAATGCTGGGTGTGTGGCAGCTCGTATCCTTCATGACAACACTGCCAGGTTTCCAGAAAATATTTCAGAATCAGAATTAGATACGTTGGCCAAGTGTGTTATACGCATAAGGACTGTGTGTGTGTGTGTGTTGGTGTGTGTGGTGTGTGTGTGAGGGGGGGGGGGGTTGGTAACAATTTAAACATTACAATATACAATTAACAGAGAGGTAGCTCAGTGGTTCGGGTGTTGGACTATCAATCAGAAGGTTGTGGGTTCAAATCCCAGGTCCACTGAAGTTACCA
>JAOUQT010299160.1:0-16303 GCA_025769995.1 Xyliphius kryptos | reverse complement strand
GTTCTCTCTGCTCTCTCTCTCTATGTCTAACGCAGACATGTACAAAGTCCAGCTGAGTGACGTCAGAATAAAGAAATCATTAAAAAAAATAATAATTCTGCCTTATACCACATGATGGCACCATTCTAATACCATCTGTCTGCCTACGAGACGTGGACATATTGTCAGATATTCAGAGGCAGAGGAGTGGCTTTTAATTATCATCAGCCCGAGAAATAGCACAAATACACTGCAGTATAAGTAAAAATATATATATATATAATAATCAATAAAAAATGTACATGTACACTTCTTACTTAGAAATTGATTCAAGTCAAAAATAAGATTTAAACCCTTTTTTGCAGTGTGTGTGTGTGTGTGACCCCGCACAACAACTCGTTGTTTTTGTAAGTTGACAACATGAAGGTTACAGAGGAGCTGTTTAAACTTTAGTTTAGTTATTCCACACAGCGTGTTTAATGTTCTCTGACTCTTCAGATCTAAAAGAAATGTGTCGGAGTTGTTGACGCCTGTGCGCCTCACATTCAGTTACACCGCCATCTCAAAACCAAAGCTCATTGTGACAGTGGAACTAGTTTTATAGCAGTGTGTATTTTAATATAACCCTTGTTGTGAAAAAACATCAGAAGGAACTATTGGCCCCGGAGTATCTTCACTTTGCAAATAGTTTGGACCCAACTGGACTAATTACTGGAGCCATCACTGAACTACTGGGCAGTTCCAGTTTTGTATACTTTAGATATAAACAGTTCACTCCTGCTGGTGGATTAAATTATGCAGCTGAACTGCATCTTAATGATCTCATACAGACACACACTCCATAAAGACAGACCTGCTGTTCATTCACAGAGTTATAAACCAAAAAATGACATTTTAAATCAACTATATTTTCTATTAGGCACTAATGCTGTATCAATAATGCAGGCGTATGGTCTGTGCTTGAATTAAACACATTCATTAGGCTGACACTACTGGAGCTGCTGACTGAGGGAAATGTAGCTGTGTATGAAAATCTAATGATCCTGCAGTTTACAAAGATTCACAGGAACCTTCAGGTTCATAAAGAACATCAGCTCTGAGGCTTTACAACATCTGTCACACAGATACAATCATCCACCCGAGTCTGAAGTAAACCAGCGCGCCTCAGACGTGTGCTCGGCTTATCTTGATGCTGTAAAAACCAATTTCCCTTATTAACCACGGACTCACGGGGCATCGGTTCCCGTCCAAAACAAGACCGATAAGCACAGGACTCTAAATATATAATATATTATATATACACTGCTCTGGAAAAAAAATAAGAGAGCACTGCAAAATGATCAGGTTCTCTGATTGGACTCTTTATAGGTACGTTTGACTAAAATGAACTACTGACGTCTTCTCCAAACTTCCGAACAAAAATTTATTTTCAGAAAATGAGAAATGGTCAAAATAAGGAACAGGCTGCGGAGCTTTCAGAGCTCAAATAACACAAAGAAAACAACAAAACTAATGTTTTAATTTAGGAAGAGTTTGGTGGAATAAACATGATTTTCAATCCCAGCTTTCATGCAGTCTTGGCGTGCCGTCCACCCGTCTCTCACACTGTTCCAGCGGTGCAGCTTCGTTTGATGGCTTGTGACTCTCCATCTTCCTCTTGATGACATTCCAGAGGTTTTCACTGGGGTTCAGGTCTGGAGATTGGGCCGGCCATGACAGGGTCTTGAGCTGGTGCTCCTTAATCCACACATTGATTGACCTCGCTGTGTGGCAGGGAGCATTGTCCTGCTGGAAGACCCAGTCCTCAGGAACACTGACCGAGCAGAAGGAAGCGAGTGTTTTTCCAGGAGAACCCTGTATGTGGCTCAATTCATATGTCCTTCACAAAGATGAACCTGCCCAATCCCAGCCCTGCTGAAACATCCCCAGCTCATCACCCATCCTCCACCAAATTTCACAGTTGGTGCTGGACACTGTGGCTCGTACGCCTCTCTAGGTCTCCGTCTGACTGCCAGACGAGCCGGTGTTGGGCAAAGCAGAAAACTGGACTCTGTCCATGACTTAAGCTCCGCCTCTAGGAGCCTGTTACCAACTGTTTTGGCCATGCACTTCACCCCAGCTGCCATATGCTGTTCCTATTGTAGGTCACTTGATATCCTCCTGCAGTTGCTGACTGACATTCCAATAAGATGACGGTCAACCCGGTCAATGGAGAGTGGATTTTGCCCTCTGCCGGTCTGTAGCTTTGTTGTCTGCAATGTCTGTTGCTTGACCTTGTTGTAACGAAGTGCAGTCTTAGAAAGTTTAAGGATGGACGCAACATGCTGCTCACTGTATCTCTGCTAATAAAGCCAGAACTGAGCCCCTCTTTTTCTCACTCAACACTTTTCTTTTCGACTCCTTTGGCATGCTTAATACTTCTTTATTCATCCCAATTACTTTCAAGCGGTTCCTAGAACTTGTTTTGCCGTCCAGCTTGTCGTATGGCAAGAGGATTGTGAAAACCACAAAAGAGTGTTTTGATACTTTTTCTCATTAAATAAGGTTTGGTTCAGGTGATCACCTAAGAGAAGCACATTAAGTAGAATGAGGTGAACTTGGGTTGGAATTCAGCTGACACTGGAATGGAATGACGTCATACATTAAAGAGATGCTAATTTTTAGAAAACGGTGCAGTGGTCTCTTCAGTTTTTCCAGAACTGTATACAGTAGAACACCGCTGTATGGTGCTTCACTCGGAACCACGTACTGATTGTGTTGGGACACGGTTTGATGGGAATTAGTGTCATTTTGGTGGAAAATACACCTTAATTAAAAACACAACATGATTTTGATGGGAAATCCAGCTCACACTGCCCAAAGTGTCATTAAGTCTGAGTCACGGTTACATTTGTACTGATGAGGTTTACAGAGGAAGGTTTCATTTTGATTGACTTACTGGCTGTTTACTGAGTTTTAAAAAAAAAGAAATACAGAGAAATTCAGGAACACAGCCCCTGGTCAGAGAGTCTATAATTACAAATACACCCTACTTTGTTAATTGCCTGTATAGATTTTATCTGGCACAAAAAAGTGCATGAGCAGAAAAGCACTTAAACCCCACGAGACCGCTAACAGCCATTTGCAAGATTTAGCAGAAGCCCATCGTTAACTCATTCATGCTTTTAACCTTTTCCCTCAATTGCAGGTCAGGCATCAGACGCACATCAAGCTCCCTCCCAAAAGAGGTGCCTTAAAAACCTAATAGCCTATTCATCAATCACCAGCACTTAATGATTAAAGTCCATCCCAAAGTAGCAAAGAGGAGTTACCTCCTGATTTCAGGTTTTGTTGAAAATAAACAAATGGATTCCTGTAAGAGGTTCCACAATTAGCCGTTGAGAAATGAAATCGGTATGAAAGGATCTTCCACCAAAGGTTTTCTCTTTACTGTCCCTCAGAGCAAGATTATATTTAGATTACCCAGCAACAGTTCCTTTACGATCATTAATAGATTCAGGGATTCAGAAGAAACCTCATAGGATAAAATGAATGATGGACTACTGTGATGGACATGGCCATGGGGGCTCGGGAGTACTTTGGGAAATCGTTGCCTGCTTACAAAACACATAGCAGGAAAAAATAAAGATAAATAAATGCATCGAATAATAAACCTGATCATGTATCACATTCGGTCAGGAATGTCCAAAGGCAGATTCTAAACGCCCACAACTTCAGTCTTTCAACGTGTTGTTTATGGCTCGCTACCTCTGTAAGAAAAATATTCAAAAAAACTTTAATGTAGTTTCTTCTTTTGCCACATGATCGTAGCACCATTCTAATACTATCTGCGTCTGTCTGTGCCTTTTGCAGAATTGAGGACATACTGTCATATATTCAGTTGCAGCTAGGAGGCAGAGGAGAGGCAGAGGAGAGGCTTTTGATTATTTCTTATGAGCCTGCGATGGAAGCAGCGGTGCCTCTGACACACACATTGATTTTTTTTAAAATGGAAGCTACTTGACCTTCAATGTAAGTAATTTTATTCAGTGTTACTCTGCAGATACACTCTCTTCCTCAAACAGAATATTTTGTTCTCTATCTGAGGGAAGAACTAATAATAACAGTCATATTTTAAGGACTGAAGGCCCACGATGCCCAATCTGTCAGTCACTGTGTGGGCTCACTTTGTTTCATTGTGCCTCTCTTACAGACGTGTTGTTCATATTCACAAAGCAGGGGTTTTTTTGGTTTTAAGTGGTTATTTTTCGATGCATCCTGTTTCCTTTACCATTCTTCTCCTGTGGCTTTTGATCACGATCAGCAAATCATTTACATTTGTCTGCTATAGTCTGTAATTCTATAATTAATTCATTATATATAAACACTATACATGAGCAAATGTGCTAAAATGCACACCCTACTGACTGAATTCAGGCATTACATTTAGTCCCATTTCAACAAATGTTGAAAAGTAACATTTTTAATTAATAAATAAATGACACATTTGTGGTACTAAGTGGTAACAGTTTGGGGAAGGTCCTTTGCTGTTAAGGCATGGTTAGCTCACTGTGCTATAACAAGGACCATAAAGGCACGTTTGGGTGAGTTTGGTGGAGACAGTGAGTGTAGACCAGACGTTCTCTCGTCCATCATCAGTGTCTGATCTCACACACACTGCTCTGGATGAATGGACAAAAACGGGGAACGAACCTTCAGGAGGATATGGTTAAAGCTCCTGTCCTTTTTCTTTTGTTCATACAGCGTCATTAAGACTGTATATAATAAGTCATGAGTCATTTTGTACGGTGACAGAACTCCATGTACACTGATGTTCAGTGTGAGTCTGAGGTGTGTACTGTAGGGAGCCGTGTGAGGGTAGGACTTTACAGAACTCCATTTGCAGTCCTGATGGAGGTCATTAAACAGCCCACAGAACAGGAGCTCTTTTTCAAATGTTTTTTTTCTGTTCTTACTAAACAAAGCCTCGAAGCCAGAACCCCAGGACGGAGGATTAGGAAAAACAAAAAGCCACACAGTTCGCTGCACACACACACACACACACACACACACACACACACAACACAGAGCAGCTCAGATCAGCATGACGTTACCCCAACTCACTGCCAAACCCTCAGCTGCCTTTATGCCCTGCCACAGACGCCCGAAATCAGACAGGAACCAAAGCGGGGAGTCTCGAAAACACAGAGGACCTGTACTGGAACCGCATTCAGCCTGAACTCACGGTAACGCGTTTGTTAAGCTGAATCATTAAAAGCTGAATTTTGAGTCGTGTGAGAAATATTCAAACCTTCTGCTGCCAACAACTCTGCCACAGTCACACGCATCGCATGCCTCTGTCTTTGAAAATCACATATTACACTGGATGTGAATTACATTACTAGAGCGTCTAATTTTTTTAAAAAAGCCAATACATTTACAGTTATAAATACACCACGTGCACAAAAGTATTGGGACGCCTTCACTCTGTAGCTGCTTACAGAAGGAAATAACAGAAACTTCAGCAGCCTACAGAACACTGATGAACATTACTGAAGCACTCGAATCGGGATTGTAATGATTAAAGGTCCTGGTTCTGGTATTTGACATTGGATCAGAACATCAGGATTGAAAACAGAGCGGGATTTTAGATGCAGGACTGGGTTGTTTATTTGACGTGATGCTCCCACACCAATCAGCCAATCCACCTCCAGAAGCTTTAACAACGGGCCTAAAATTTTACTCACAGAGGATCAATAAACTGATCAGTTCAGCGTTTCACTGTGGACACGACTCACCTGGAGACCCCTCCGCCTGAGGATACTCGAGTCGTCCATTCTGCCTCCTGCTTTTAAAGAAGTGCAGTGTTCAGATCTTTAGTTGTGCTACTGGTGCAGCACCAGCCACCAGAGAGGAAGGGAACATGTAAAAATACAGGAGCCAGGTCCAGAGGCTGAGATCTCAAATAGAGAGCGGCTCATCGGGTCAACAGTCAGAGGAACCAAAACAGTTCTGAGTCACAGTGCCTAAAAATAATCCTGAATGAAAACCCAGGTCCTCACATTTGGGCAGATGAAGTTGAGCAGCCTTCATTAAAGTCCCTTCTGAATGACTTATACCCACTGGATATGGTTCCCATCGTCGATTTGGCACTGTGTGAACCCTGCAGCCACGGCGCCGAGTCCCAGCCAGCAAAGAGGTGGACGGTCCGTGCCATCAGGCTTCCACTCTGGATTTTTCTTTATACATTCCCATAAGAATAGATTTCTATGGAAACCTCAGCCTCTTCACAGGCAAGTTGCTTGTAGCGATGAAAATGGCAAGAGGTAAAAATAGAGAAGCCGAGAACAGTCTGGCTTCTGACTTTGTACCAGTATAGGTGTTTAGAACAACATCTATAAACTGACCGATGCGTACCGAGGCTGGTGAAGGTTTAATCTGAATTGTCCGACAGGTCAGTCCAGTGGGAAGTTAATAAAGCCTTTGCAAATATGCAGGAAATGAAAGAAAAACAGCGGCGGTGGAGTCAGGAATGCTGCCCACACACAATCAGGCAGCATTAGCAGTCTGCAGAAACCTCCATTCAGATTCCTGTGTTTCCTTGAAGCCAGACATCATTAGGCTGCCGGTGAGGATACGCACACACACCTACAGTTCTCCTTTGAATTGCACTTCAGACACCTGACTGGGATTCAAACCGTAATCTCCAGAAGACGTCTGATCCCGGACGGCTGCACGGACAGAACGAGGAATCGATGTGAGCGAGCAGCGAGGGAAGAGTGGCACTCGGCATCTATTCATCCTCTTCATTAAAGCGGCTGCTGATGAATACGCTGCCTGTTAGAGCAGAGGCTCCAAATTATTCTTTGATGCGTCCGTGACTTCGAATCAAAAGCCCGATTGTTTGTGAAGAAGACGACCTCCGTGTGTAAGATGTTTCTCTGCCCAGTCTTCCTCTTATGGACATCATGCGGGAGGATTTGCCGCACAACACGCTCTGTCTCTGCCATCAGCCGAGCAACACGTCCGGTCAGCCAATCGCATGCCGGCATGCCACCCAGCATTTCTATAATATGAATGGGGGAGATGAGAAGCTCCGCCCCCCCACTCTCCTGCTCCCTGCACAGCTCTGCCATTCTAATCTCCTGATTCAGGCGCGCAGGCAAAGCGAAACAAACAATAAATAAATGATGACTTCACTCATCTGTGATTAATTATTTACTCTGCAAAGCTCTAACAAAAATCACTCTGTGCTTAACGCACCGTCTCTCTTCATTAGGTCTGTAAAGTGTAACAATGCCTTCCCTCAGACTCTCTCTCTTCACTTCCAGCTGCTTTATTTTTCTTCTCGGAGAGAAACCCGGACCTCGGGGAGAGAGATCACAATCCGTACAAGTGTTTTTCTTTTTTCTCTCTCTCTCTCTACTCACCGCTCCAGCTCTGCTTCCGTCCTCTGAAATGACCCGGAGGACAGAATTAGAAAACTTTTAGTCTGACCTACTTTAAAAGATGCTTGAGTGAGAAAATTAGGACTGGAGTAAAAACAGAATTTCTCTATTTGTGTATTAATGGCCCATTTCAACTCCAAAACTCGAGTTTTGAATTGAGAACGTTTACCCACCACTTGTTTTCCACCAACCTGGTGGCAGGGTAACATTTACATTACATTTAGTTGTTTAGCAGATGCTTTTTATCCAAAGCGACTAACAAATGAGAAAACGACACAGTCAGCATTCAGTAGTTTAGGAAAAAACGGGTACACTGTAGTACCATCGACCCGCCACATTACTCAATCTGTTTTTTTTTTAAATAGCAAGTTTCTGTGGAAGAGGTCCATTTTGAGACGTTTCCTGAAAATGCTACGTGGTTTAGCCTTACAGATGCTGTTGGGAAGGTCGTTCTACCATTTAGCAGTGTGAGTGGTTGTGTTCCAGTGGCTGATATATTTGGTCTTTATTATTGATGGGAGTTTTCATTACAAGGCTGGCTGAAAGTATAAAGCAGAAGGTAAATGTCGAACACCGAGAAACTTTACCAGTAAGAGCTGATACTAATTACTAGAACAAGTGTCTTTTCTTTAAGATCGAATCATAATATAGTCACATCACTGCCTCCTTTAGGTTTCACCCTTTTAGAACAGTTCAGGTAGTCTGACTTGTGTTCTAAACCTCGACAACTTTAGAAATGTTAAGAGGTCATTAAGAAACGATCACAATCTGGGACCAGAAACATACAAGGTGCTTCTCAGCCAATCAAATCTAAGTGCACAGGTGAGGTACAACGCAAAAAGCCACAGTTAAAGGATAAACGGAGTCAAAGAAAGGCTTATTCAGATGGCGGGCTCTGAAAAAAAAAAAAAAAACGTTGGCGGTAAAAACTGCATCTAAAATTTACAGATGTGGAACGGAGTTAACAAGAAGACCAGCGTTTTATTGACTATTAGCATGCACTTTGTAATGTAAAATATTTCTGAAAGCAATCGGTTTCTATAAAGTAGCTCCTGTTTTCACTTCCATTCATTGCACTTAATCCTCTATGAGGTCCGGGGGGGTGGGGTTGTGTTTCAGGCACTGGGCAAATACACCCAAGGATAGAGCGCCCAGATTGGGATTTGAACCGGAAATACCCAGCGCAGAGGTGAAGGAGAAGGTGTTAACCACTAAGCCACCGTGCCGCCCGTGTTTTTACTTGAAGGGAAAAATATGTTTAAGTTTTATGAATATTCATTCAGTTCAACATTATCCATAGTCTGTATTTAAATCAGTACAACTTCATATTTACTTCAGGAGTGAAATTCGTCCGTTTGCTTCCTGCAGTAACTGCTTTGAAATCTGTAATGCTGAAAACCTGAACTCTGAAAAAATATTTTAAAAATAAATATCCTGCTTCACTTGAACACAGTCTCCCTCAGACATGTGCTCCAAAAACAGCAGCTTATCTTATCTGCACAAAGCAAAACATTCCATCATGACCCAGCACCCCAAACACGGCACATGCTTCCTTCCCCTTCAACCTAATCACGCAGGCTAAAGAGGAATGAGGAGCAGCAGCAGCAGTATTTTTAACCCCTGATTTCACAGGACTGGATATAGATACGTTCAGTGTAACCAACTCAATCCAGAAGGTTTAAAAAACACTAAAAACAGCTCTGCAGTTAAGCCACTAACAGGCTGAGTGCAGATTTACAGCTTCTGTATCTATAAATACAGGCTGATGGGTGACCGTGAGTGGACACGGCAACTGTGAGCTCAATTAACCCATCGATCAAACGAGTGCCAGGTGCCATGTTCAGTCCTGTGTGTGTCAGCATTTCAAAAAGCCATGTCAACAAAGAACGTCATTTATAAAAACATCTTTTAAAGTAGGTCAGTCAAAGTCTTCCTGTACTGCTGGTTGGTTGTTGGTTGGTTGTTGGTTAAATGAGGTTTGTAGAAAGATGGAGTTGGAGCAATTGTTCAATACACCTTAACATGGGGGTGTCCACACTTTTCTGGCCTAAACACTATCTGGATCCATAATCAATTACGCTGTACACTTTCTTATGTTCGGATACTGACTGTCCAGCAGAGGCACTCTACTTTGTTTGAATGTCAGTGTGCAGGACTAAAATGTGCTCTTCCAAAGCAGATGTGACCTCTGTCTGCAGCAGGAGTCCATGTTTGTACCAAACAGCGTCTCTGCAGAAGGTCCGTCCCAATCAAACACGCTACTTTTATCGACACATCCATCATTTGGGCATGTTTCACATTTTAAAGCACATTTTAAATACGACATGATTGTGGCAGGGGGCGCTGCAGAGTGCTGGTTTGTGAATGGGGTGTGTGTGTGTGTGTGTAAGTGCATCTAATACTGTGCTGTAACTATTATGTAACTTGTTCACATGACGTCCACCTCCTTTAATCTGTACTTTCATTATTATTACTAATAAACAAAATTAGACAAACAGATGGTCATTAAGTTATTTTATTCTAATCAGCCATGGCTTTGTATTTGCAGTGCTCCATAACCTTAAGTGATGGTTCTTATGTTCTCCAGCTGAGACAGGAACCATTTTACCAGGCAATTCCACTGGTCATGGCTGAGAATGTTATTAGTGTGAATGCGCTTCCTGTATAAATGGAAATGTAGAGTGCAAAGAGCAAACATCACACTGTCAGGATGGATTTGGATCAATCTATCCCTAATCATGTTCTGTCCATGAGCATCACCAGCAGGTGTGTGTGCAGGTAAATGAGAGAAACAACACGAAGTCTGCAGCCGGCAGATCCAATCTGTCTTCTATCCATCACAGAATTACAACAGAAGTCCAGCGTCACACTGACATCACCAAAACCAAAATCAGGTCAAGACAATTAAAGACAAAAGTATGAAACTCCCCGAACTAATCAAGCAAACCAATAAACATAAAAGACAATCATATAATATGGATGGCAGCATCACTACTCCAAATGAAAACTGGACATTAGAGCATTATGAGGGCTCATATGTTTATGGTCAAGATTTAGTGGCATCTAGTGGTGGGGTTGCAAATTGCACCTTTTCCCATAAACAATGAGCTATAGGTTTACATTTAGTAATTTAGCAGATGCTTTTATCAAAAGCCACTTAAAAGCATCCCATAGTTGGGGTCAGAAGACAGGGTTACATAAAGAACCCCTGGGTTAAGGGCCGTGCTTAAGGACTCACACTGGTAACTTCAGTGGAACTGGGATTTGAACCCACAACCCTTAGATTACTAACCCAACACCCAAACCATGAGCTACCCCAAACATGTTTAATGCTCACAAGTCCATATGTTTAGATACATGTGCCAGTGTGTGAAACTCATACGAGTTTCTGTATTTTAAAACAAAGATAAAAGGTTATACCTTTGTTGACTGAGTTTGTTACTGATTGGTTTGCAAACGTAACTTCGACTACGGAGATTTTCATCTTTTTAAAGTTTTGTAATCATTTGCATTCACAAAAAGAGCCAACAAAGAACGGTGGTACCCTGCACAGACTAATCCAAGGATGAAAAAGCAGATGAACGATAAAACCAAAAAAAAAAAAATAAAAGGACAAAAAGAAATGACAAGTAAAATCGTTTAGACAGAAACAACAAGCTACTGAAAAACCTTGACAGTTTCCACGGCAACCCAACGTGTCCTTTATGTGGGCTAGCGTAAGGTGAGGAAACAGATCTTGATCTGAAAGGGGGTCTGTGTGCAGGAAGATTACAAGTCTGACCTCACATCAGGAGAGCTGCAGTCTCAGTGATGAGGGACTGAGAAAAGTCTGAGAGGCTGATGAATAACGGGGGCTTAAGTGTGTGTGTGTGTGTTGCATTTTGTTTTACCCAGTCAAAGGTATAAAGACATAGTTCACAGATTAAACGGGGTAAAGTGTGATGTGGCATGGTTGTTGGTACCAGAAGATCTGGTCTGAGTAGTTCCATCAACCTCAAGTTTTTTTTTCTCACATGTAAATGTAATAAAAAAAAGAGGAATTGAGAATCAGCAGGCTGACTGATGCTGACAGAAAGGTTCCAGAATCACTCAGTACAACTCTGCAAAAGTTTGAGAGAATGAGGACGTGAGGGGCGTTCATGACGTTAACCTGTTTATCTTTAATAAGCTAGCTTCTCAGAAAATGACCTAAATAATGGAGGACGTGTAAAACTGACATTTGGGAAAATAAAAAGTGCACGGCGTTCACAAGGACAGAGAGTGATGCATGTGAAGAGAGAGATCTGCTTCATCAGCATCAGAACAGAAATAGAAAAGCAACAAAAGTTTCCATAGTAACAGGATGAAAAGGAAAAACGTTTACATTATTCAATTACATCTCTAGTTAAGGCTTCTTTTGAAAATGCACTACCTGTCCAGAAGTTTTGGGACACTCTCACATAAAAAAAACTCAACAAGACAATGCTGCTGGAAGAAAATACCTGTAGAGTATTTACATTTATATATGACTTTAGAAAACCCTTTAATTGTACCATCACTGAGGTGAGAGGTAACCGACCCGAGGTAAGAAAACTGACAACCTCCACGAAGAACTCCGTGGTCCTGAGCTGTAAACATGTCTAATAAAAGCACTAATGTACTCTGCTCGTCCCACACATGTATAGGTGATGTTAGTACAGGTTATAACATTCTTCTCCAGTGTTTATAAGCAGCGTGAGATCTTCCTCCGGTTACAGATCAGACCTACTTTCCCAGCAGTCCTTCCTCCTACATTTTTAAAACTTGTTTATTTTTGTCCATTCAGTTTGGGCTCCATTAAGGTCCATCAGTTGGAACCATTTCTGGAGCTCACTACGAAAATCCAACACTAACTGTTGTGTAAATGCTCATAAATACTTTTGTCCATATGGTGTAAAAACATCAACCATGTCTGTTTGCTCATGTCTGTTGGATGTTTGATGGTAAGGATCCAGCCCCATTTATTTTACCTTAGAAGTAATTAAAAGAGTTAAGACTCTGAAAGAACCAACTAGTTGAAAAGCTTTAAAAAAAGGCATTTGAAAGAGCAAAAAAACCAACATTTTAAAGAAGCTGAAAAGACACTTGAATAGTTCAGAAAAAATCTTTAAAGCAAAAGAGGTTGAAAGCAAAAGAAAACTGGATGTGCCAAAAGCGTCCATGGCTTGAAAAGAACGGAATAATAAAAGATGAAGTGGCCAAGAAGACACTTTGGAGGCCTAAAGGACGTAAACAGGATGAAAGAAAAAGTAGGGAACTCAGAGATTGCTCTAAAAAGACTAAAATCACTTAAAAAGGATAAGGACAGTTACCTGGAAAAATCAAAGACATTTACAAAAGACAAACTAAAGAAATGAAAGCACGGCGATGTGATGATGCTTTAACGTTCCAATTATCAGCCCCAATAAATTCTGATAACAAACACTCCTCACCAACAGGTGTATAAAATAATGTCAACCGTTATATTATAGACAACTGTGAAATATATATATAAATAAACATAATATAAGATGTACACAGACCCTTCGCTAAAAATTGGGCTTTACCGGCCGGCCGACTCTCCAAACCTAAACCCATTTGTGACTCTATGGGGTGTTCTCAAGAGGACAACAAAGAAGAGCTGACGGCAAGCACCAAGAAAACCTGGGCTTCCGGAACTCCCAGCATCGTGATGGCATGGGCATTAAGCCAGGTTCTGGTGCTTTTGGTGGCATGGGCAGGGGTCAGATCCTGCTAGGAGAGAAAGTGTGGAATTTAGATAATTACATTTAGCAGACGCTTTTATCCAAAGCGACTCACAAATATTCCAACTTGGGTGGAGTCAGAACACAAGGTACATATAGCTACCTTGGAGCAATGAGGGTTAAGGGTCTTGCTCAAGGACCCACAGTGGTAATATCAGTGGACCTGGGATTTGAACCCAAGCCTCCAGAGTGACAGCCCAACACCCTAACCACTGAGCTACCACTGCCTCAGAGGTGGTAAGGTCAGAACTTTGCATTGACCATCTTATCTCATTATTTTCCGCTTAATCCTATACTAGGGTCATGGTGGAGGTGCCAGGGAAGGGAAGAACATTTCAGGCATTGGAAGGATACACCAAGGACAGGGTGCCAATGCATCGTTGGGCACCCTCTCACCACCAACCTAGTATAGCATTACACTGCAAGATAAGATTTTCAAAATTTAAACGATTATGTAGGTTTACTGCCAAAGTGTAGATTAATCAAAATGTGGAGGTGGTTGTAAAAATGTGGCCTTTACATCCAGAAACAACCTTATAAAGTATGTGTAAAATATTTACCTCCTGTGACTCATATAAATATACACTGTTTACTTGGGGAAATTAACAACACTGTTGACTTGCATATTTTAAATGTGCTAATGAAGCTAAAGTCGAATTTGTTTGCAGCTAAACTTTCCTCACAGGGTTTGCTCACAGTCACGTCAGTTTTTAAGTTTAGCTCATGGAACAAGCAGCACTATTTGCGCTCCCGCGGCCTTAGTTATGTAAACAATGCACACAGGGCATCTTCACTTTCCTTTCATATACTGTTTAATATGCAGTCCTATTAAATTCAGCACAGTGGTAAACAATGGGAGCCTATATACTTTGTGACACACTATGCCCAACGTTTGGTCCCCAACTGTCATTCAGACAGGGCCAGCTTTATTTATGGTGTACATCAATGATCAGAACGCAAACAACAATTTTAGCTCTGTAATTTTAACAGGCAGGGTAGACACAGTCAGATAGATAAAAGGAGCCCATATGAATTTCACACCCTCAGGACCCTCAAGATATCCCCCTGAGAATCAAACCTGCCCCCTGTGAACAGCAATATTCTTTAAAAAATCCTGATTATGTGAAATATCACTTGCCGGTTTCAAAAAATATCAGGTCGTGATTAAATATAGTTGTGGAAAAAGAAAAAAAGATGAGAGCATGAGAAAGAGGAATCTGAACATTATAAGAGACAGGAGGAAATGGCGTTTGTGCATGAGAAGCTGGAAGAACATGGAAAGTAGGGTGGAGAAGTTCGGATGAGAGACTGGTGGAGAGAGAACAAACGAGGCATAATGCGTGTATGAAAGTATAAAGATGGAAAAGCAAAGTAAGAGAGAGAGAGGGAGAGAGAGAGTGCGAGTGCTGTGCGAGGTGATCTTTCATTACATGACGCTCATTTGAAATTCAGCAGCAGCTCGAGTGAGCGGCGCGACCACCTGCTGACTAATTGCTTACTGAATGACTGACTTTCTGGATCGTGGCAGCGCAGAAAGTTAAACATCCGAGGGTCCTTTCCTTTTACAATATTAATTTTACCCCCACTGCTAGAAATGAATTCCACTGAAACTGGCACTTGCACCTCTGTGCGTAGTGCGAGACATGACCTGCCTTAACTGCACAATAGAATCCTATTCATTTTCTGAAGTCATATTTAATCAGTAAATCAGCGAGTAGCCAATCGAAAATTGCTAACTGCAGGCTCAGAGATGTGTGACAGAATGGCGGTGGCTTTCCAAAGATATCTGGAGTGCAGGGCCTCTATCCAGCACTGCAATCCAAAACTGGGAGACATCAACAGCGAGACCGGCTGATCTGTCAGTTACATTCAGGACGATTTTCAGTAACACTTTCTATGAAGCTGGTAGTTATAAATCACTATAAACACATTCATAAAGCTACATGTATTAAATCACTTGTCAAAACCGTCTGATAATGTTCATAGATGTTTACAACCTCATTCATAGTGTGTGTTAAAAATATGCTATAGAATTCTTTTTTTTTAACACAAAGTGACATAAGGCAATTCTAGGATATCTTTTATCTGTCCTTTACTTTATTGTAGAGCCCAGGGTCAAAGCTTTATAACAATTGCGTTAAACAAATGTGTTTATAATGCATTATAAGTGCATTCACAAAGCTTACTAAAAGTATTCATAATGCCTTATAACATTTGTCATAAGCTTTTGTTAATGTACGTAGATGTTCCTAATCGTCATGAATATTGTTATAACAATTTGCCAAGGCTTTATAACACAAAGTGAGAATGCATTATATGAACTTATTTAAACTTTTGATTCTGTCAATGTTTAGACATTCTTGCTTTAAGCAAGATGATTACACTTTACTTAAAGTCTATAAAGAGAATCTATAAGCTTTTATAAGTCATTATGTAATTCTCTGTATGCAATATCTTTTGAAAAGGTAATTAGACATCATTTTATGCCTGTAAAGACAGCCTTTATAAACAGAGCTTAAATAATTTTCAGCAAACACACTTGTAAAATACAAATGTTAAATGGCTTTGTTACTGATCTCTATGTTAAGTTAATGAACAGTTAAAATATGTAATTTAAAATGCATTACGTCACGCCTTATGGCATGTTTTTGGCAACACTTTGAGCGTGGTTATTACATCTATGAACCGTTATAAAGCTTTATAAAATATTCATAATGCTTTATTATACTTACCATAAGCCGTTGTTGATGTGTTAATAGTGCATTATAAATAGTAGATTTTTTCAATTGTTGCAATTAATTTCTTATCTGAAAATGACTTTTTAAAGTGCTCATAACTTTTTATAAAAACATTTTAGCTCTCTTTATCGTCATAGGTAAAGTGTCGCCATTACTTTTATGAAAAAGATGTGCATGATTATTAGTACATAATGGCTTATAAATGCTCTTTACAGACTTTAAGTAAAATGTAATCATTATATGTAATCATTAAATTAAGTAAGACTGTCTAAACATCCGAAGAAACTCAACTGAATTTATAATGCATTATAACAATGTGTTATGAAGCCCTATGTCATATTGTTATTACTTTATGACCAATTATCTATGTACATAAATAGAGATTATTAACAAATGT
>JAOUQT010299152.1:0-16307 GCA_025769995.1 Xyliphius kryptos | reverse complement strand
AACTCCACCCAGATAGGGATTCGAACCGGGAATCCCCAGCGCTGAGAGGCAAATGTGCTAACCACTAAGCCACCGTGTCGCCCCATGTTATGACCAATAAAAGATTATTAATTTGTTATGGTCAGATATGACCTGAAAGCGGAGATCTGTGTCTGTGTTTCATTGTGTGTTTACGTAGCAGATCACACTCACGTGTCCTCGGCATCAATATCTTCTGCACATGCTGAGGCTCCCTGAATGGACTCCAGTGCGGTGGAGTAAAGGGCTTTCTGAGCTGGTGGTCTTTTTTCGTCACTACTACTCTGACATCCCTCTGTCTTCTGCTCATGCTCAGCCAGGTCCAGGTTATGAAGCCCCAGCAGCAAGCTGTAATCCATGATTTTAAA
Organism: Xyliphius kryptos; assembly: GCA_025769995.1. Classification (NCBI taxonomy): domain Eukaryota; kingdom Metazoa; phylum Chordata; class Actinopteri; order Siluriformes; family Aspredinidae; genus Xyliphius; species Xyliphius kryptos. The sequence continues at coordinate 15,921 of JAOUQT010299152.1, read as the reverse complement.
GCTTTCCAGTACCTATGATACACACACACACTTTAACATGTAATAATAACTTCTGATGAATAAGCCCACAGATTAAATGCTCACCAGACAGTCTCTCTGGAGTGTCTTCACTAAAGCGTTGTAAGTGTCTGTATCGAGCAACAGGCCCTCAGGAATGTCCTGCATGAAGTCCAGGTCTTTAAATGTTGGTCTGGCCTTCTCTCGCTCTTTTTTGGAGGCCCGACGTTTGTAAGTGGAGCCTTTCAAATCATACTTAAGGTGCATGCGCACCACCCTGGGCAGGATGTTGTTCATTACCACCATACGAATGTTCTTTCCTCCAGACTGCACACAGTACAAGCCAAAGAACTTGGGCAGTAGAGTGCGAGGGTTTTGATTGAGGTTCTGAGGGAGCAAGCAAAAAAAGCAATTATGAATTTAGCTCAGATCACCTGATGATACCAACCTGATCATTTACCTGTCAGGATGATTTATTGTCTAAACATAGTAAATGTCTTTTGTTTTGACTTCCTATTAGTTACTACAGTCATAAATCAACAAATAAATAAGTAATACATAAGCAAAACTACATTACACACAATCTTTGTTAATGCAGGTAGCTGCATCCCATTAATCAGCCATGTGACGTGCTTTAGGGGAACAGCTGGTGTAGGGGGATTACAAGCATTAAGACTTCATCCATTTAAAAAGAAGCACAACACAGTTGTACAAATCTCACACTCAGTAGATCAATGCCATTGTCATCTCCTTAAATATGCAATATTAGAGCAAATGCAAATTATCAAACCCACAGGCACTAAAGCACATCTAAGACTGGATTGTGCAGCAGTCTTCTAGATTCTGAGAACTAAACCTCCATTTTTGGAGCTCATGATGATACTCCATGTTGCGTTATGTTGCGGTACTCTACATTATGTTACTCTATGATACATTAGTTACACTCTGCCAAATTATAGATTTGAACTAAAAATAAACAAAAAGAGAAAATTTTTTTCAGACTGCAGTGAAGATTTTTCAGTCACTGATATTTCTTACCTTCACTTCTGAAAAAAAATAAAACACAATCAGAGTAAATACAGAAAATATTTATTTGTATATTTGTTTTCTATTTATCCTTCCGGCATGTGTGGGTACAGTTTAAGGAAGGCCCTATTGCTTTTTAACATGACTGTGCCCCAGTGCACAAAAACCAGTGAAAGAACCTGACTGACTCTCACAGAGCCCTGATCGCTAACTCATCCAACACCTTTATGATTATTTATTATTGAAGTATGATTAAAAATCATAGCCTCTTATCCAACGCTTTTTTGGATAAATTAACAAAATTCCTATTGACATGTTCCAAAGGCTTGTAGAAAGACATCCAAGTCACAGCTGCAAAGTGATGTCATAAAAGCCCCTGTTGGTTTAATATATAAGTGTCTTTTTTAGTAAAATTCAAAATCAATTTTGCACTGAGGATCCAGGTTTTGAATCTCGATCCAGGAGGCTTTTCCCTTTGACCACTTGGATGTTTTTCTGGGTTCTCTGGTTTTCTCCCACAGTGTAATAACATGGATTTAAGGTGAATTGACTGCTCCAAATTGGCCCTTTATAGTGTGCGTGTGTGTGCGTGTGCCCAGCGATGAATTAGTGCCCTGTCCTGGATGTGTCTGCCCAGCTACCAAATGTCCTAAATATAAATATTAAAGGATTTAAACTTTAATAATCTTTCCATGTAGAATTACAACTTAATACACAGCTCATAAAGCTATTTTATTAAATATTAAACAGCAAACAGCTCTCAAGATACTGCAGTAAATCCTTTTACACTTATATGTAGTCAGTTAGCAAATGCCTTAATTCAAAGTGACTCACAAAGTAGAGAATACAATTCAGTAGTTGGGGAGAAACCAGCTACACTGTAGAATGATCAAACCTGATCATTACCCAATCTGGCTTTTAATATTTTTTTTCTTATGTTTTCATTTAAAATGCTTGTGGAAGAAATGTGTTTTCAGATGTTTCAAATGTTTTATAAGCACAGCCTTTTAGAAAGCCAATTATCAATAAAGCATTCCAGTCTGAATAAATGCTGAAGCTTCACTCTTACAGACTGAGACATGTACCATCTTAACGGTTGTATACTTTTGCTGCAGTACTACTGGGATTTAACGACCCAGGATTCCTGGATTTGTACAATTTCCTTTGATATAATTTAATATTATCACATCATGTACTCTGCAAAGAAACAATGAGCCGTGTCAATGCTGCGGGATGCTCACCATGTAATAACCAGGAAGAAGCTTCTGTAAGAACTCGGCCTCCTTGTGCATGACGGTCTTGATAATAAACTCATCGTCCTTAGTAACATAGAAGACAGAACCACTTGCTCCTGGGTTAGAGAGCTCGATCAGAGGCTCATTACACAACGAGTACTAAAAAATAAACACAAGAAAAACACAAAGAGAAATGGACATACTGTATAAATGAATCCTAATCATTCCAATGTTAAATCAACCATCTCATACCCAGAATTTTTGTTTTCGCTTCACTTTATGGTTTTTACATACAGTCCCACCCTAAAACTTTCATTAGTTTTTACTGAGATCAAAACTTTTATTTCTTTGTTTTTACATCTAGATAAGAAATAATTACATTCAACAGCATGTTTGTATCAAGCCATCTGATTTTTAGGTAATAAACATGTTAAGCGTGATTCTTCTTACTGAGCACTTTAAATCAGAAACCCTTCAGAATGTGACAGTCCAGGACATTTATCTTACGTAATCCACTACTTACTATATGGTATTTGGGTTTATTTACAACAGTCCGTTGTCTCAAAGCAGCTTTACAGTGTTCTGAGCCTGAACCCCTACAGAGCAAGCCGAAGCAACAGTGGCAAGAAAATATTCCCTGTTGTAGGTGTTTTTTAAGGAAGAAATCTTGGAAGGAGCGCTGGGGTTGGGTTTGAAAATGGGTGGAGTATCCATGTTCTCCCTGTGTCTGCGTGGGTTTGAGAACCTGGAGGAAGCTCTAAATTGCCCTGTATTGTGTGTGCTTGAGTGAGTGAGTGTGCACAGCAATAGACTGGCACCCTGTGCTGGGTGTATCTGCCCAGCGCCAGAAACATTCTCCCCTGGATGGGTATGGGGAACCCAACCACGACCCTTGTAGAGGATTAAGCGGAAGATAATGAATGAATGATCCAGAAACTGTATTAAAGTCTTTATTAATAATGTGATTTAACTGCACTGAATGTTGAATGTAAATAAACTTTTTTTCAAAAAGGTAAAAGGTTGTATAATGAAACCAGTTCTTACCAAATAGTCATCCGGTCGTATTCCAAACAGTTCCCTGAAGTAACGGAAGGCCACTGGAGCATAAGTCTTAAACCTGAAGTCTGGATAATGATGAGCTGGGGTCAAGTTGCTCCCCTCACTGAAAGACAGTCACGTACATTGATGTAAATAACCAATTACACTGAAATTGTTCATATGAAATGTTAACTTTCTCATTTTGTGTTTTATTAGTGTCCTTGTCACTACAGGATGGCCCAGCTACACGTCTTCACGAGAACATTTAATCTCTCTGTAATCAGAAAAAGTATAACCAGAGCCCTACAAAATGATCTCAAATGAGTCCAAGAGGACGGCATGAGGGCCCTGCATCCAAGTGAAACCTGTGCTCACAGCCCAACACCATTCAGTTTAATATGTTTTGTCAAAAAAAAAAAAAAAAAGAACAGCAAAGTGGCACAGCATATAATTAGAGCAGGTTTACACTAAGCCAATATGGCAGCTACAAAAGACTTTTGTCACATATGGAGTTGCAGTGATGATAATACACATTTACTGCAGCATTCGATTTTACTCTGATTTTCAATGTGATTTTAAATGTTGTATTCTGAGCGCTGAATATTTTGGTTTCCATTACTTGTTTTTGTTTTTAACTTGAACTAAGATTCGATCTTTTTTTTTGTAAAGTGTATAATGAGGTTCAAAATTCCCATGATGCAAAAGACTTTCTGGATCCAGTGATTGCTTTTCGCCTTAGGTAAACAATTTCAAACTCAATGTCTCACATCATTTGCTTCTATTGCAAGCATTTCCACCTTTGCTTATACTGCATGTTTTTGTTGGTTAAAACTCATCAAAATGAATTTCATAAAACATAATAAACAATACCAGAGAGGGTGTATAATGGAAAACCAAGGGTGATGCACAATCCTGTTATGAGATGGAGAGCTTACCTTGGAAAGAAGATGCTCTCCACCACATAGAAATCTTGCATGAGCACATCTCTCTCTGGCTTGGAGCTCAGGTTGCCCACCGTGTAGCCAATGCCAAGCTGAATGGCTCCTTTAAGTGCTGATGAAGTGGTCTAAAAATAAATGATGGGGCTCATTATATGATTTGTCATCATAATGGACTTTAGCACAATCTTTTTCAACAAACAAAGTAAATAAATGTTGTTCTGAACGGCTAATTTGGTGATGCTGTTGTTTTACACCAGTCTTCTTCTTCTTTCGGCATTTTAGTCATTATTTTTCAGAGGTTTCCACGGCGATGTACTCGCATATAAGACTGCCAAGTGTTTTATGCTGGAAGCCCTTCCTGACACAACCCTCACCCTCTTTCGGGCTTGGGATACACAGACTATGAAAACAATTTAGAGGAGCCGATTCACCTTAAATCTATGGTTTTGAACTGTGAAAACCGGAGAAAACCCACGCAGACACGGGGAGAACATGGAAACTCCACCCACCAGGAATAGCCTGTGCTGGGAGGCAAACATGCCAACCACTAAGCTACCATGCTGACCTTGGTGTTTCACATGAATAAGGTACTTCAATTGATTGGTGAGCTCACAATGGAAATTCCTTTTTGTTTGCATGTTCTCCTCTTGTGCGTTTGGATTGGTTCGCCTCCCCAAAAATGTATATCAATTAATAGTAGCGTTTTGTAAGTACTGAATTAGGGCACATATTATACATACAGAAACTTATCTGGATCTCCACCCCGACCAACATGTTAGTGTTCTACCAGAATTAATCATTTAACTGTAAGAAAAAAAAAACGATTTTAAGGACAAAGCCTAAATCTGTCATGTAATGGACAAACAACTCCCAGCAAGTTTCCTTGCTGTTCACTCGTTGATCACTGGGATAGGTTAAATAAAAATCAGAATAAGAAGCTTGGACGAACAATGAATAGATACGTGAATAATACATAAGTAATTAAATGCTTATTGTTATGTTTGCTTCAGGTACCTTTTTATATGTCGTCTCTCCAGATGCATCTACTCCTCTATGTCCAATCTTTTTTCCGAGACCTGGTTGGCCTGAAGATGATGCCATCTAACAGAGAGGATGATCTCATAAGCACAGTATCCTGTATGTGTGTTTTATCATTATTGATTTATTATAAGTGAATAGTGAGTTAACATGATGCAGTTTGTACCTCTGTATTAAAGGATCGCCTTGCAGCATCTGTATGAGAGGAAGAGAAAAAACACTAATTAATTTAGTTTGTCTCTAAATGTAAGCTGGACACCAGCAAAATGTATCAGATGCTTGGAGGGACAGAATCTGGTTTTGCTCAGTTATCTTAAACTGAGAAGGAATTCTGTTATCATGTTACAGAAAGATTTTCTCACCTCATGTGTTTCTTCTCACAGCTTCACACTGAGGAGCTAAAATCTGCCAGTAAAACTGTCTGGGTCTGGGTTTCAGTATTTATTGTGTTGAATCATAGATTCTATGTGCAAAATGTATTTATAAGATCAGTATGTGCTTTAGTAAAGAAACATTAAAACAGGGATGAAATGTACAACAGGACTAGTTAAATTGCTTATTGCTGTTTACATTGTAATTAAATATTCATTGTCTTCTGATTAATCCTCTATGAGGGTCCAGGGGTGGTTCCTCATGCCCATGCAGAGGAGAATGTTACGGGAACTGGGCAAATACACCCAGGACAGGGTGCCAATCTATCGCTGGGTGGTTATGAACTATAATTAACTAAATACAGAATACACCAGCAATTTTATGAATCTATTTTAATACTACAAAACTTCCTATTAGTGCTCATCGGTTTAAAAAAGGTGCTCAAAAACATCGGGACATGATGCTAACTTCTGAACGCTGCTTTTTGTAGTGATTAAAACTGCTATTATAAAATACAAAATAATAAACTAATAATTGCCTATGAGAAGTCAATCTAGATGCTTTTGGATCTGATGACCATAATTTTGCTTACCACCCTGCTGGACCTCCAGGCTGCGCAACACACTGATATTTACGTTCTCTGAGGATGCACATGGACATTACACTGGTTTCCTTCACCCTCTAAGCAATACAGTCACCAAAAAGAAATGCAGCTTATCGCAAGCCTCAGGGATCTAAAGAGGCACAATGTTGAATCCTAAATATCAGGGTCTGAGTCAGCAAAAGGACGACTTTTAGGCTGCACTGAGGCATCGTGGCAAAAACATGGCAACAACTGAAACTGTTGGTTCTGCATTCTGTGGAACTGCCGTGTCACTGTTTTAGATTGTAAAAAAGTTCTACCTGAATAAAACGGATCTGAATATCAAATGCCCATAAATCCCTTTATCCTGGACTGTGAGTATTTTTTAAACAGTGGTGGCATAGTGGATGGAATTTCAGGGGATAAACCTAAATGTCAGTCATTAAATATTAAAATAAATATTGCTGAATAGGGAAACATTAACAGTGTGAGACATTAACTGTTTGTAATAGGACACCAACAAACTGACTAAATTCAAATACCAAAATAACAACGTTAGGTATTAAGTATTAAGTTTGTATTGTTGTCAGATAAATAAGTTGCAGATCATCGTGAGTATCTTGACAGTTTCCAACTGAGCAGCTGCTTAAATCGAGACCAGTCAAGGTCAAGTCTTCATCAGCTCTTAGACTGATGTCACTGATCAGTCTCCATCTTGTACCCTCAATAAACTTTTTTTGAACTTTATCCTGATGTAATTTCAACCAGCATATTGCTCACATTTCTCAACTACTCATTCATCTTACTCACACTGTGTTTTTCAGAAGTACACCTCAGCTGGCTCACTGTTTTATGATCTGGACAGGTTTCTCCTCAAATCAGATTAAAACTTCGACTGGCAATATAATAATGTTTCCTGAGTGATGGCGTGTACAGGGGGTTTCCCATGCCCATCCAGGGGAAAACGTTTTGTGCGCAGGACATATACACCCAGGACATGGCACCAATACATCACTGGGCACACAGTCACTCAGACACTTGTAAAGGAATGTAGAGCAGTGAATTCACCTTGAATCGTTTTTTTGGGCTGTGGGAGGGAACCAGAGAACTCTGAAAAAACCTATGCGGACACGGGGAGGACATGGAAACTCCATCCACATTGGGATTCAAACCTGGCTCTCCAGCACTGAGAGACGGATGTGTTAACCACTACTCCACAATTATCTACAGTTTAGATCAGTAGAATTCTATAGAGTTTAGATAATTAAAAATATTTTACTAAAAGAGCTTTGATCCCAGATAACACAGGGATGACAAACCAACATGACAGTAAATCTAGGAACTGAACCCGGATTTGATAATGATCAGGTTTAACTTTATTAATAATAATAATAATAATGTTTGACTTATATAGCACCTTTCTAAGACCCAATGATGCTTTACAATGATAATAAAAAAAATACACTATGACAGAGGGGTTGAGTGGAAGTATTGGGAAAATAGATGGGTTTTGAGTTGAGTTTTGAAAGAGAAGAGTAAATATCAGGTGCATAAAGCTTGAGGTAAGGCATTTTACAATTTTGGTGCTACTGCACTGTAATATCTACCACCAACAGTGATCAATCTGAACTTTAGGACTGCCAAAAGACCAGTATCAGAGGACCAAAGTGTCCGACCTGAGGTATATGGATAAGGAGCCAGTCCATTGAGGGATATATAATTTTGGATGAGGACTTTAAATTTAGTATGGAGTGAGACAGGTAACCAGTGGAATTCATAAAGGATCGGAGTGATGTGAACTAATTTTTATATAATAGTGTGTAGCTGGTTCCTCCTGAGCTACTAACTGTGTTGTTCTCTCATTTGTAAGTCGCTTTGGATAAAAGTGTCTTGTTAAATGACTGAATGTAAATGAAGCACAGTTACAGCTGCAAAGCAGCAATGTTTTGTGCTTCATTGTCAGGTTTCTGTTTTTAGAAATGCCCCATTTAGCGCAAAGATGTTGTCAGATTCTTTTTTTTTATTCTGCATATTAATAAACAGTATATAATTAAAAAAATTATTCATGGGTCGTGGGGTGGGTGGTCCCCATGCCCATCCAGGGGGGAACGTTCCAGGGACTGGGCAAATACACCCAGGACAGGGTGCCAATCCTTTGATGGGCACACACTGAACGGACAGACACGGGAGGGCATGGAAACTCCACTCAGATTGGGATTTGAACCGGGTACCCTCAGCGCTGAGAGGCGAACGTGCTAACCACTAAGACACTGTGCCGCCCACAGTACATATATAATATAATATTATATTGTGGTTAATAAAATAAATTCAAAGCATATTTAAAAGCACCTGAGCATTATTTACTAAACTTAACTTTCCACTACAACTTCATAAGAATTTACATTCCACACATCACTGTATGATTCTGCAGGACATGTTCCTCCAAAATAGCATCATGCAGATTATTGGTTTACCATCCCTTTACCCTGGGAGCAGATGGTGAGAATAAGAAGCTTGACCAAAAGTCTGTGTACTCCATCAGAAAGACGAATGAGCCACTTACAAGAAAGTTAAACATTAAATAAGATTTGTTTTGCTCTATAACTGACAAAATGACCAGGACATGCTGCATGATGTGTACAGAATAGTATGTGTTCTAATTTCCAAAATAAATTAAACAAGTCTGTCAGTGAAGGACTTACATGTTATAAAGTGACTGGTAACGGTGAGTAAATATATGAACAACACCATAATTCGTTTCCGGCCTTTAACCCCATAACAGGCTGCCATGCTGAAGCGACGATTTATGGATGCGAGTCAGTTACGAGTCGATTCTCTAACTGCAGTCACAGCCAATAGGTATTTCTCAGAATTGTTTACACATTATGTTAAGTAAACAGAGTTTGTACAAAAACGATTTAGAAAAAATACCTTTCGTCTTTTGTTATTCGTTTATCGTCAAACTGAATGACATAGTGCGTCATCTTGACACAGAGTGAGTTACTTTAAACCCCCACATTAGATTTGTGAAATCGCGACTGTTTTAATCCTGACTCGTTTTAAATGGGAGTCGACTCTGACAGTTTGATTCGTCACCAGGGTATGAACCACTGACGACATAAGGCTAACTCGTTTTCAGTAGTATTATGGATTATTTTTGTTTGGCAGATTCCGTTTCACGAAGTGATTTGTTCTTTTATTTAGCTCGTTTTTTAACATATGTAGCTCGGATGATAGTTCACCTCACACGTCGTTATCAGACTCGCGGCGTCACCCGAGCTAGCATCACGAACAGCAGGTGCACGCGCCACAAAGCTCCGCTGTTGTGAAATGATGACATCACAGTTTAATTAATAACAACATTTAAATGATTAACAGCTTCACCTCCATCCGTGACGTAACTGTCGACCGGGCTTTCATCCGCGGCCTCAGCCTCAGCCTCATCCAGGCTGTGCATCCCTCCGGCCGCCTCTTCCATCCCCGCTCAGATGCTCCACCCGGGAAGGAAACCCAGCGCTGAGCTGTCCGCCTCCCGAAGCCCCTCCGTCCGAAACAGCACCTGCCTCTCACCGGCGGGCCTTCCTGAGGGAGCTGGGGGGTGGAAGTGTGAGCCGCCTTTCTCTCATCTGCATTGGGGCGGACAGAGAGCCTCACACCCCGCGTCCCCAAAGCCGGCAGCCTCCTGAAGCGAGCGGCGTGAAGCACGCGAGCGCACGCGCACACATTTCATTTAGTGACAGGGTTACAGTGCTCTCTACAGGTCACTTCTCCAAAACACACAGCAGAATCGTGTGAGGCGCTCATCCTCATAACTGCACCGTGTAAACTATGATTGTAACAATTCTGCCCCCTGAAAAAGTTCTCCTGTATGCATAACGAGAAGTTATTTAACCATGTAAACATAAAGGATAGAGCGGCAAGGTGACTTGGTGGTTAGCAAGTCAGCGCTGGGGGTTCCCTGTTCGAATCCCGATCTGGGTGGAGTTTCCATATTCTCCCTGCGTCTGTGTGGGTTTCCTCAGGGTTCTCTGGTTTCCATCCACAGTCCAAAAACGTGGACTCCAGGTCATTTGAATGCCCTAAATAGTGTGTGTTTGTGGATGCGTGAGTCAGTGTATGCACAGCCCCCGAGATGTTCTCCCCTGGATGACCCTAGTAGAGGAAGATAATGGATGGATGGATAGAGGATGTATGAGGGCAGAACAGTGGTTCAGAGGTTAACACCTTACAGCCTAAACCCCGAGAACTATACTACAGAATATTCAGGGTCCTCCTTAATCTGCTAACATGCTTCTAGTCTATGAACACTAAACTGAAGAAATGTAGAGGCTACTACTTACTGACACAGAAAACAGAAAGACTTTTAGTTTAATACAATCATTTCACCACAATCACTACACCAGACACTGCATTATGGTTGAACTCTTTAATGGTAATTAAATGATGTGATAAGAGTATGAAGAGATAAACAATCTGATAAGGTAAAGCAAGAATGGTTAATCTATTAGAAAACTATCTGTGTCTTGGAAGATTTTTCCACGAGGAGTTGCACGCCAAATGCATCAGGTCTGTCTTTTCCACATGGTGGGTTTAAAAACAAACCATCATAAATCGGGGAATGGACCCACCAAGACCCAGCAGCCCAAATGAGAGGAAGGGTAATAAACATAATTAAAGGTGTTTGGTAATTGTAGTTTGTTTAGTTTACAAATATTTTAACAGATCCTTCTCCATCACCTGAAAGAAACAGAAATAAAAGCATGAAGCAACAAAATTTTATTTCTAATAATCTTTACCAACTGTAGAAGAGAGTCTGAATTATTGGTTTAGCTAAAAATAGGGCTAACATTAAGACATTTTTCACTACTCTCCCCATTTCTTGCCTCATCTCACTTAAGAAGTCAGCAAAGCAAAACATTCAGAACAGTAAGGCAGACTGTGCATGAGGTATGAATAGTGGAAAACATCAGTGCATCAATGAAGGTGAAGAACATAAAGGGAACCTGTACAATTTCATAAATAATCTGCATGATTTACCCCACCTTAGAATAAAATAATGGATAAAAGTACCATATTCAGAGTTTTTAACCAAATATCACTTCCACAAGCACTTGCTTAAAAGGGGGGGGGGGGATAGAAGCCAGATCGGATAATGATCAGATTCTGATGATACTGCAGTGTAGCTGTTTTTTCCTTAATTACTGACTTGTGTTCGTTGTAAGTTGCTTTAGGTAAAAGTGTCTGTTAAATGACTAAATGCAAATGTATATGATTGTAAAAGTTTAAATAATAAAAGTGTAACAGTTATTATCAGCATGTTTACACAAAAATACAATAAAATTCTTCATTAAAACAAAAGACCATTAAGCTTTGAGAATGTCTGCTCATGGTTTTACTTACACTCGGATTACTCATTGGAGAAAATCTTTTCACAACCTGGCCTTGACGATCAATCAGGAACTGCACAAATATCAACAACACAATTTTAACAACTGCTCAAATAGAATAAGACAAACGTACAATTACAGTGGTATCTATAAAATTATGGAACATTTATATTTATTATTTGTCTGTTGAATTGGTTAAAAGATAACTTTATCAAAAGTAAAATAAGTGAGAACATACCTTAGTAAAATTCCACATAATGCGACTGAAAACAGACAAACTGCATTAAGTAAACTACAGCCCTGAAAGGATTTTTTAATGAGTTTTTTTAATCCTCAAAATGAATATTTTTTTAAATAAAATCAATATTTTAGGATTAAACTGATGAGGTAAAGCAGTATTCCATGCCACAGTCTAAATGCAGCAACATACACAAACAGATGAACTAAAAACATTGTTACCTGGGCAGCACAATGGCTTAGTGATTAGCATGTTTGCCTCTCAGTGCTGGGGATTCCCGTTTTCAATCCCATGTTTCCATGTTCTCCCCGTGTCCGTGTGGGTTTTCTCCGGTTTCCTCCCACAGGATTCCAGGTAAATTAAATGCTCTAAATTGCCCTGTCTGTGTGTGTGTGTGTGTTTGTGTGTGTGTGTGTGTGTGTGCCAAACGACGGATTCCTGTCCTGGGTGTATCTGCCAGCACCTGAAATGTTTTCCGCTGGATGGGCATGGGGAACCCCACCGTGACCCTAGTAGCGGAATAAGCAGAGGATAATGGATGGATGGATGTCTAAAGAAACTATTGGCTTCTGGGTATCTTCAATTTATCGAATTTTGCCCTCTTTGCAAAATATTGGATTGGTTATCAGTCAGATTTTTTTTTATTCTTTCGAAAAGCGTCAAACTAAATTTCGTTGTGTGCACGTATGACAGTAAAGGTTCTACTACTACACTACCTCAATTTATGAAAATGAACGTGTAGTGACTATAGTTGGCCGTTAGGTGGCAGCATAGACGTGAATATCTACACTTTTTCAGAAATCAAACTCCTGTGCTGTACTGTGCACTTACTTTACAAGAAAGCCTCGTCCATTGGGCTGCTCTTTCAGCCACTTCCACAAAGGATGAGCATTCTCTCCATTCACATTAATCTTGCTAAACAGGTCAAAGTTAGCATTGTAGGACTGTGCAAATTCTTTAATCTGTTCATTTGAGCCAGGTTCCTAATGTACAAATAAGAAAACAGGACAATCATTGTAGTTACTGGAGCACAACTAAAATCAAACCTTTTGCAATTTTACTTTTAATCATATTTATCTTATACTATATTATTTCTTTTCTTTTGTGTTCTCGAAATCCTCACACCTGGTTTCCAAACTGGTTTGATGGGAAAGCAAGGATGCGTAAACCTCTCTCAGCATACTTGGCGTGCATCTCTGCAAACTGAGAGTAGTTTACTGGGGTCTTGCTTCATTTGGAAGCAACATTGGTGATGATGACAACATTACCCCTGTAAACAAACGGAAACATTCTTTAATCCGTTCATTGCAAGTAGATTGAAATCTCATTTCCATTTCACCTGTATTTCTCCAGAGACACCTCATTGCCATTGATATCAGTAGCAGAGAAGTCATAGATAGACGTGGCCATCTGCCAGTCCTCCCCCTGCAGACACTAGGGATAAACACACAGTCACTACAGTGGAAGAGCAGAAGTTTAAACATACTACAGTATAACTGGTTCTCTTTGGATTGAAGCATCTGCTAAATGACTGAATGTAAATGTGCAAACAACACGTTTAAAGTCTCCCAACCCCTGTATGACTGAACGATGACGATATATACAATCACACCAAATATTCCATAAGCTTATACAGAGTCTAAATAACACGACAGAGTAAAACAGCTTACCATGGTGTTCAACAGGACAGAGAACAGGACAGATGTCCCTAAGAGCTGCATGGCTGCCTAACTACCGCACAGCAGGCAGCTGGCAATACTAAAGCCTCCGGTTCGACTGGCTAAGCACAACACAGTCAGACAAGCATCATCAAGGAATTATCTACGTTTGCAAAAAATGATTAACTAACACAAGGCTGCATTTGAATGTTGATCTGGGTAGTAAACAGATGCACTGTGAACTCGGGGCCACTGGTTACAGACTGACACGACAGCTGATAAGAACAGAACAGTGCTGACAAAGAAGCTTTTCAGTTACATCACAGCTCTGTACCGTCTGCAAAATGTGCTATAGGTCTCCACGACTAGATCTCTGCGATATAAACATATTCACAACGTTTAGACCTCAATTCCAAAACATTATCACAGAATGTGTGCTCTGTTAATTTTAAAGAGCATTTAATAATTCAGAATGAGGCTGTTGTTCAGCGGATGAGTCCAGTAGACCGAATGTCCTGCACTCCAAAATCTAACTGGAGCTCTGTGATGACATAACAGTTCAAACTCTGAAGAGTAAGACAGTTTAGAGATACATATTCGAATTCACATTTGGATAATTTAACGTCCGATAAGTCTGATAGTTTAATTGGATAGCCATTAGAAAGAGTAAACGTTTATAATCGCAGTCCGGAACTCGTAATACCGAACTAAAGAGGGCACTGCTTCTGCAGGAATGGGGTTATATCAACATAAACGCATTTAATAAAACTACGATAAAGAGGGCGGTATTAAAACAAATCCAAAGCCTTTAAATGCGAATATTCAGAATTAGAGAAAAAATTACGTCACATTCGTTTCGTTAATCAATAAATGCAGAGAGCACAGAGAGCCGCAGAGGAAGTTTGTTTTGGTTGAACACCAGGTTTAGCCGAGCAACGTTAACGCCCTGACGTCACATTATTGGCGGCTGATCAGTAAAGTATGCCGCACTGCTGCCCCACTGTGGCCATGATTAGTAAATCTACGGAAGTCGTGACGACCAACGCCTTTAAAACTAGTTTAAAATGCATGTTGGTTAATTTTACATCCAGAGGAGGATACACTGTTCCCATTTCCCTAATTAAATATATTTTAAACCGCACGTTTAAATAACGCTGCTGTTTTAAACTGTGATTTTACTGGTTCATGATGGAGTTGCAGTTCTACAAGCAGTTTATTCACTTTAACCTTTTCGAACCCTGTGTTTAGTAACCATAACAACGAGTTTACTTAATACATAAAGCTGTTTAACATGATCCCTGATTATATTAAAGCGATGCTTTAGAAAACCTGTGGTTTAAGCTTTAATTATTGTATTTACATTTAAATGTAGACAGACGCTTTTGCGACTTAGAAATGAGAGAGCATTAAAAAGTTGTTTTAAGATTTAAATCACTGTGTAAAATCTTCATCGTAAAAGTAAAGATCAACTAAAGCTGGTGAAGGTGAAGAAGAAAGCACAGTATTTTTACATTATTTTTGGAATCCAACAGAGGAATAAAGATGAAATGGAACCCTCTGGTACTTCAGAACAGACTATGAGGAAGTGTATTTACGAATCAGCATGAATTCATGTAAATGTTATAATGCTTTATATCATAACGTGATATACTGCTCAAAAAAATAAAGGGAACACTAAAATAACACATAGTAGATCTCTGTCTATTCATTATCTTCCGCTTATTCCTCCACTAGGGTCATGGTGGGGTTCCCCATGCCCATCCAGGGGAGAACATCTTAGTCACTGGACAGATACACCCGGGACAGGGCGCCAATCTATCGCTGGGCACACACTCACTCACACATCCACACTATGCTGGGCAATTTAGAGCATTTAATTTACCTGGAATTCATGTTTTGGAATGTGGGAGGAAAACGGAGAACCCGAAGGAAACCCACGCGGACAAGGGGAGAACATGGAAACTCCATCCAGATCGGCATTTGAACTCAGTGCTGAGAGGCGAACATGCTAACCACCAAGCCATTTTAGTAGTGCCCCATTTTAGATCTTAATGAATAAAAAAATTCTTTCTTTAGTAGATAGTGGAATGTGTTGAGAACAAAATAACATACAAATGATCAAAATGTAAATCAAAAGTATTATCCCATGGAGGTCTGGATTTGGAATCATACTCCAAATCAAAGTGGAAAATCAAATGACAGTCTGTTCCAACTTCAGTGGAAATTCCTTAAGACAAGTTCAAAAAGGGCTCAGTAGTGTGTGTGGCCTCCAAGTGCTTGTATGACCTCCCTACAACACCTGGGCATCCTCCTGATGAGGTGGCAGATGTCCTCTCCTACGGCCCCCTCCATGTCTCCTGGTATCTGCTCCATGCTCTGGACACTGTGCTGACAGACACAGCAAACCT
>JAOUQT010299143.1:0-16307 GCA_025769995.1 Xyliphius kryptos | reverse complement strand
ACAGGAGGCGTCTTGAAGCTGTCATTGCCAACAAAGGCTTTTGTACAAAGTATTAAATAAATTTCAGTAAGCGTGTTAAATACTTTTTCCCTGTGCCATTCTACATAATTACTCCTAATTTAATTTCTAGACATCTATGGTTTGATTTTCTTGTATGTATGGATTACTTGGGTTGTTATCGACATCTGGTAAAAAGTTCATGTCAATAGCACTTCTAGATATATATTTACTGAGAAAAATTGTGACGTGTTCAATACTTATTTTACCCGCTTTACCTAAGTGACCCCTCAGGAGCGTACTCATTTCCCTTTGAAAAATGTCATGTGCAGACGTAATTCCAAATGGGAGTCTCTTGAAGCAAAATCGGCCCCCTGCGGTGATGAATGTGGTTAACATTCTGCTGGATGGTGCTATAGAAATTTGCCAAAATCCACTTGACGCATCCAGTGTAGAAAAAACACTAGCGCCAGACAATTGTGAAACTACATCTTCAAGTGTGGGAGGTATGAATCTCTCCTGTTTTACTGCTTTAATTAGCTTTTTTAGATCTACACAGATTCTCACCTTTCCGTTTCATTGCATCATGGGTGCGCACCAATCAGTGGCTTCCTTGACCTACTCAATGATATCCATCTATAACATGCATTTTAGTTACTTTTCCACCTTTGATAGCATTGGAACAGAAGAGGCTGTAGGGCTTTGTATTGGGTTTTTTTAGTAAAATTTTTATTGGATTGCAATTTATCAAACCTATCTGTCACACAACGCTGTCGTGCCCTTGTTAATCGCGTTGAATGGATCCAGGAGGCAGCAGTAAGTGAAAGGGTTTATTGAAAAACACACAGGGAAAACTGAAAAAAACACAACATAGGGCAAAACGGATAACGCGTAACTAAACCAATGCTGATCTGTCGGCAGAACAAAAACAAGGAGATTATAAAACAAAAGTCCCCAACACATGAAAGAAAGGAATCAATAAAACATACAGAACAGTTAATGAACAAAACGGGACAGAACCGAGAACAAACCAAGTTAATTAACTGGAAAATAATAAACAAAACAGGTAAGGAGCGCTTACAAACAGACAATACTCCAAACAGGAAAAGACAAAAAACAATAAGACGTCTACGCGTTAAAGGTGATCGCCAATGGCATAGAGGGAAAGGAACCCAAAATGTCACTGATCCTAAAAGAAAACTGAAAAACCAGTAAGTAAAACGAACCAATGCGAAGTATGGAAGCCGAGATAGGACTTATATATGTGGAAAACCTAAAGTGCTAATGAGAAGGAAGGAAACAGGATAGTTGATTAGGATTCCGGTGATTGGGAACAATCTAGAGTCTGTGCAATACTCAGATTCACCGACAGGAAAAACAGGTGTGACTAAATATGCCATCTATATACAGAATATGCCATACAGTCTTCAGAGTTTCCACATTACTTGCATTTTATTTAAATACTGTAAAGCCTTAGAGGTTAAATGCTAACTGCATTTCATTTACTCTGTACTTGTACCCTGCACAATGACAGAAAAAAATAATCTGAATTAATTTATTGATCGGCTATTTGAATGTTTTGGACTGCGAAAGAAAACCAATACTTTTAGAAGAAACCCATACAAGAAATAGGGAGAACATGTACAGAAAGAATTTTCTACCTGCACAGGAACTAAACTAATGAAACGTCTTGTTGTGATGCCAGAAAATACTACAGTCAAATGGAAATATTGAAAAAGGGATCTCATTAAATGCTTTGAAGTTTTTCTTATGAAATCGATTTTAGCATAAGTCCTCTGATACTCAAATATGTGCTCAGATTTGTCAAAACAATTAACTTCTTTATAAAAAGTTATTAAGTATAAATAATAATTAATACTTTAATTAAACTTTAAATAATTATTAATTATAAATAATGAATTATAAAAATCATTATTAATTAACCCAACTATTTCTCATCCAAAGACTAAGCACAGTTTTAGTCCTGATTCTGTGAATTACTTCTTAGTTGCTAAACAATTAATGCAAGGCTGAGAAAACTCAATGGGTAAAATGTCGATTTTTTCCTTTTTTACGCAATTTTGGGAGAAACATCTGTGACTAAGTTGATCTCTGAATTTGAAGTGAGAACCACAAATAAGTCTCTAAAGACACCAAATTTTAAATGTTATGTCATTTTTTAATAAAATGTTCCTGTTCGCTGCTGCCCAAAATAAAATGATTGGGATGGCACAGAAGTGGCCCAACTCTGGAGAGTTGACGTCAGGAGCCCATTGGGAGAGCAACAGTTTTCTTGATGATATGTTTATAAAAGGAATTTGATTAACATTGAAGGAATTGTTGTTTTATGTGAAGTGGCGGCCATGTTAGGATACAAAAGGGGTGGGACTAAGTCATGCATATCCTATGGTTTGGCATGGAAAAATAGGGGTGGGGCTTTGTCATACATATCCCATGGTTGGAAGACTTAGCCTTTTAAATATATAGATTGTAAAGGGGTTTGCACATTATTAAGCAATATTGTATATCATATATAAATAAAGATTAGTATAGGTAAGATTTTTAAAGACAATAGAAATATTTATTTTGCTACTTGGGTGTACTATTTGAAAGAAAATTAAAATGAGCAAGTGTTGCATAATTCTTTGCCGTTCTTATAGTTAAAGTCTGCAGTGACATCACTAACCTGCAGAACTCCTCCCATCTTGAGGCAAGGTATAAAGCACTCTTGTCTTGCACAGGAATGCATCACAGCCTCAAAGCCCCTGGATTAGGAAAGAGCACTTCATGTCATTTACTGCTTGGATAATACTGGACACACTATACAGTAACTTGAGAAAGTAGCGATCGTCTATGACCATGTCTGCTGGGCTGGAGCTAATTGGGATTGTGCTGTGTGTGCTGGGCTGGCTCCTGGCGATCGTGTCCTGTGCCTTGCCAATGTGGAGAGTCACTGCCTTTATCGGCTACAACATTGTGACAGCACAAGTGATCTGGGATGGCTTATGGATGAGTTGTGTGGTGCAAAGTACCGGCCAGATGCAGTGCAAAGTCTACGACTCTATGCTGTCACTTTCCCAAGATCTTCAAGCAGCCCGAGCCCTCACCATCATTTCAAACTTGTTAATCATACTTACCATGCTGGTGTCTATCGCTGGCGCCAAATGCACCAACTGTATTGAGGATGAAGCCTCTAAGTCTAAGCTTATGATTATGGCTGGGGTTCTTTTTATTATAGCAGCCCTCATGCAGTTGATTCCTATCTGCTGGTCAGCCAACACTATCATCAGGGACTTTTACAATCCCCTAATGAGTGATGCGCAAAGAAGGGAACTGGGAGCTTCTCTCTACATTGGATGGGCTGCCACAGCTCTCTTGATAATAGGTGGATCAATGCTCTGCTTCTCTTGCCCACCACCTAAGAGGACTTTTTCAGCACATCGTTCCTCAGTTACAGGAGAATATGACAGAAGAAACTATGTGTGAGAAGAAATTAACTCTTAACATATGGCATGTCTTATGTCTGTGTAATTGAGGATTTTTAAGTGTCCCTAAGACACATTATGAAGAAAACGCAATGGAATTTGATTTGATGTACAAAGCTTTTTTACTGAACTCATGAACAAAAACTTGTTGGGTTAATGTTTTTGACTTATTTAAAATTTATGTTTATTGGCATACTAAAAGCCTATTAAAATTGTTTTTCACACCGTATACTAGTGATTGTTGTTTAAAGCAGTTGGTATTGTAATCTATATAGTGTAACATTGTTAAGCCCTGAGAACACAGAACTCCTTGTTGCACAGAACCGTGAGAAGAAAATTAGCAGTGAGAAGGTGAATAGCTCATTGTGAGAAGTAAGGCAAAGGAGATTGAATTAACATTTTACATGTATCAAGCCCAATACATTTTGTTTAAAATAACATGACAAATGTATATATTGTTTAAGTGGCAGATTTTCTTATCATTAAATATTTAACATTCATTCTATCTGGCTTTAAATAAGATGCAAAGATGTAGGGATAGCACCTGCCTTATAAAAAAATAGGAAAGATCATGTTATCTGCAAATATAAAGACCACTCATAAACATTTAAAGTGTACTACCCCAGATCTTTTACCAGTAACAGCTGTCATGCGACCCAACTGCATTTGAATACTATATATTTCTACAATATGCTGTTCCTCCACAGTTATTGTTAGTTAAGAGGGCTCTCTGGAATAGCAGCAATTTAGTGCTGATTATTCATGATGTATTGGTTTATATAACTTATTTGTTACTAATACAATTGTGTGATATGTCTAAACTTACTGTAAATAAGAGCCAGTGCAAGTTTGAAAAGTCAGGGCTGGGTTGATGTCATCACTTTTTACTTATACGATTTGACAGCAGGAATATCATTGAAATCCAATCTTTGATTTCTTTAATGTAGCCCTCAAGCTTACTAACTAAGTAAACACCATGTACATGTTATCTGTGTAAGTGTGGCAACTAATTCCTTGTTACTGATCTTACAACCAGGATTAAAATCATTGGCATACAGTAATGTCTATCATGTTTTCCTTTTCATCTATTTACTAAAACCGTATGATCTGAAGTGTCAAATTTTGCATTAGGATCTTTTAAGTTGAACGCACACGTGACCCCTACAACACAAACCATACATCCGGAGGCAGGGAAGAATGACAAGTGACTTGTTGATTGGTTTATTGCGTGCCATGCCCAAAACACACCTATGAATAATAAAGAGAATTAGTACATGTAGTTTTCTCATTATCACAATAGAAAGGACACACTAAAATAGGGCCCTATGTGTTAAGCAGCTTAAGTATAGTATACAGCAGGAATGTGCAAAAATTTCATTTGCAAAGCTGCCACAATTAGTCTATTTGATAACACTTTCCATAAATCAAATCGGAAATCCACCTGCCTCACCAACATGTCTGTTTGGATGAAGGCCCGTCATCTTACATTAAATCTGGCAAAGACTGAGCTATTTATAATCCCAGCTGAACCCTCAATTCCCCTGATCCTCCAAATTGATGGCTCCACAATCTCTACAACTGACTCGGTCCGTAATCTTGGTTTTTCTGTTCACAATCATCTTAAACTTTCAGATCAGGTGAAGAAAACTGTCTGTTTCTTTCTGATTCATTCTGTATGAATCAGATTTTTTCTAACAGAACAGGCTACTCAGCTGCTGGTCCAACCCCTCATTCCATTCTGGCTCGACTTTTGTAACGCTCTGCTTGCAGGTCTCCCAAATTCAACAATCAGACCTCTGCAGTTTCTCTAGTTTTCAACCAGCCAAAGCAAACTCATGTCACTCCATTTCTAATCTCACTCCATTAACTTTCTGTAGCTGTTCGCAATCAGTACAAGGCACTGACCCTGGCCTACAGGACAGTCACTGGAGCTGCCTCTGCTTACCTTCAGTTCATCTTTACTAGGTACACTCCAACTTGTTCTAGTGATGAATGTCGCCTGGTGATTCCAACTCACCGAGGCGCTAATTCTCACTCAATTTTATTTACGGCTGCTAAATGGTGGAACGACCTTCCCAACAACATCCCTAAGGCTGAGTCACTCAACAATTTCAGGAAACTTCTCAAAACACATCGCTTCCACAGACACTTGCTATTAAAAAAAAACCCCGAAACACGAGCCAGATCAAGTAAATTGCAGAGTTGATGGTGCTGCAGTTTAGCTGTTTTTTCCTAGACTACTGTCTTGTGTTGTTATCTCATTTGTCACTTTGGATAAAAGTGTCTGCTAAATGACTAAAGTAAATGTAAGTCCGGTAATCTTAATGTGTAAATACATTCATAAAGCTTTATAATGCTTGTCATGCACACTTTTCATTTGTTAATGTACATGTTCATAACCATTCTTATTAAGTGTTTAAAAAAAACATGCCATGAGAACCCGAGTGAGTGCTTACAGCGCAGAGAGGAGCCAGGTTGCCAGGTAGGGGAATGTAGTGTTTATTGCCAAAACATCAGAAAACACTATACCAAACAAAAGTATCCGACCCGCGTAACATGCAACAATGAAGGACAGGGACAAATGGAAACCAAGAGTATATAAAACAAAAGTCCCTGTCACATGACAAACAAATGAATCAATAACAAAACGGAAGTTAATTGACTTAACACACATCAAACGAGGGAAATCAAGTTAATTAACTGAAATACACAAAAGGTAAGGTAACAAAATGGTCATTTGTGATATTATAAGCATTAGCAGATCATTATAAACTGAAATCAAACTGTTTTCAAGTCAAAAATTTATTCTAGGTGATATTACCTTTGCACATAGAACCCCTTGTTTGAAAGGACCTTCTGAACTCTCTCATCCATTGAATTTGTCAGGTTTTGGATGGTATCTGCTTCAAATGTTTTGCATGAGGACAGAATACCCTTCCTGTTGCTTAGATGTGAACTGCCTCCCGCATTATAGAGATTTTTTTTGACGACGCTCCAGAGATGTTCTCAATAGGGTTGAGGTCAAGCGAGCATGGGGGCCACATAAGCATAAGTTTGTCCCCTTTTATACCTATAGCAGCCAGAGATGCAGATGTGTTCTTTGCAGCATGAAACGCTGCATTATTATGCATGAAAATGATCTTGCTGTGGAATGCAAGGTTCTTCTTGTTGAAACATGGCAGGATGTGCTGTTTGAGAATCTTTACCACTTCAGGGATCCTAAAGTGGCTGACAATCTCTCTCCCCAAGAAAGATGACCTCTATAATATACTCAAACAAAAACCAAGAGTATATAAAACGAAAGTCCCTGTCACATGACAAACAAATGAACCAATAACAAAACGGCAGTTAATTAACTTAAAACACTATTGAGGAAAACCAAGTTAACTGAAATAAACAAAAGGAGTGCCTACTGCTTCTTACACTTATAACACAAAGCGACATAATACGTTATATAATATATAGTTTAAATGTTAGATAACTTGTGGAAATTTGATTTATAACAGTTGTGTTAAGCAAATTTTCTTTGAAAAGTACTTTATAAGTGCTCATAACTGATATATTTTTAATCCCTTTTTACAGACATTAGGTATTGTCATTTTTACTGCTATGAAGCAAACTGCAACAATATTATAAAAATATTTTAAATGCTCATTACAGACGTTATGTGAAGTGAAATAATCATTTATTCAGTGAGAATATCGACGATTTTAACAAATTTATAGTGTTTAAAAAACATATTGGTAAAACATGTTTTTCTGTAATTCTTGCAAGTTGAATGTTTCACATCATCAAACAAATTTAAAAATTAGTCAACACACATAAAAACAAAATGCAGTTTTTAAATAAAGGTTTTCATTATTAAGGGAGAAAGAAATCAGAACCTACATGGCCCTTGGTAAAAAATGTCCCCCCTCCCAGTTACTGCCCTACCTGTTCTCAATCAAGAAATCACTTCCATAGGATCTGCCTGTGAAAGTGAAGTAGACCAAAAGGTATTAAAAAACTAGACATAATACCAAAATTCCGAAGAAATTAGGAACAAATGAGAATGAAATTTAGTTTTAACAGTCTGGAAAATTTTATAAAGCCATTTGTATAGTTAGGACTTTAGCCAACCACAGTAAGAGCCACTATCCACAAATGGCGAAAAGGTGGAACAGTGGTTAACCTTCTCTGAAGTAACCAACCGACCAAAATGACCCCAAGAGCACAGTGTGGTGTCAGGAATGACTTTGGCGCCATGTCCGGGATTCTGAGTTTGTGCTCCCAGTTGTGATTCGTTTCAGCTGTGTTCCTGTCATGTGACCTCCCCTTGAGTGTATTTAAGTTCTTCCACCCTTGTGTTTAGTGTTGGACCTTGTTTGTGTTTCACACAAGTGTTGCGTTTTGTCGTGTCGTGTCGTGTCGTGTGTGCCTGTCTATGTTCATCCAGTGTCTCTCTGCAAAAAAAGAAAAATTTCTACAGCAGTGTAGGACTCTGTCCTTTGCAGCCACGGTGCGGCACTCTGTGACAGATCGCTTATGCAAATGGTCTCAAAAGACCCCACAACATCCAAAGAACTGCAGGCCTCACTTACATGTGTTAAGGTCAGTGTTCTTGACAACAATATAAAAAGAGACTGGGCAAATATGGCCTACATGACTGAGTGCCAAGAGAAAAACCACTGCTGACCAAAACAACATTAAGGCTCATCTCAATTTTGCCAGAAAACATATTGATTATCCCCAAATCTCTGTTGAGTGATGAGACAAAAAGTAAATTTTTTTGTAAGGTGTGTGTCCCCTATTTCATCTGGAGTAAAAGTAACACTGCACTTTAGAGAAGAAAAGATCATACCTACAGTAAAATATGGTGGTAGTAATGTGATAGTCTTGGTGTGTTTTGCTGCTTTAGGACCTGTAAGACTTGCTGTCCACATACATATTTACATATCAAAAAGTAATCATAAATGAATACATAAATAAATAAATAAAATAAATAAAAACAATTCATAAATCTTTTTAAAACAAGAGTTGAACTTGGCTACTTAGAAATGTAAAATGAGTTTTGCCCCCACTGTTAACAAACTCGTCAAGTCTGTAGTTTTTTTTTTTTTTTTTTTTTTTTTTTTTTTTTAAAAAGCAAACTCAGATTCAAGGCTCTGATCAGTGCTGCACACGTGCATGGGGTCTAGTGATCCTGATCCCAGTCTCTTGTGTCTTCTCGTGAGCTGAATCGCAAGCTTTGCTTGTCCCAGCAGATAGTTAAAAAGACAGATAGTCTGTTTTTGAAAGGCTTTGTATTCGGGTCCGAATACATAAACACTATTTAAAAGCATGTACCCAATCTTTCAGAGTGTTGAGGTCAGTGAGTCTACCACACCGGAGAAAGAGGTGTTTCACAGTGTCTGCTGTCCGCCTCTATATGGAAGGCTTGTACAGGGACCTCCAACTACCCCGTGGGGAAAAGGCCAGTGCCAGCAACCCCTGCCATTTCGTCTCCTTTAACCCAGTTAGAGACGTTCTGTTGGAGATTTTGACACAGACTCTATACAGCACTTTCTTTGAGGTCTCTGCAGATGCGCGGGTCCAGTGTTTTCTAGACCAGAAAAAATCCACAAACCTGCAGGTCTCGGATTAGTGATGTTGGGGAATCCAGGACCATGAGTCTATGCCAGAGCATGGAGGCAATCAGGTTGTTAGCAACCGAAACTCTCCCTCTGTAGGACAGCTGGGGCAGGATCCATGTCCATTGAGACAACTTGGCACGAACCTCCTCCATAACGCTGTCCCAGTTTTTTCGTGGTATTCAGGTTTTTCTAAAAATACACTGTTTTGGTTTCTCGTTTTTAAAGAGAATCAGGATGACGAGTTGTCATTTTAAGCGTAATTTATTCAGTAACGGTACATTTACATATCACATTAATATTCCGCCATTTCTCACTAACTTCTCCTTATGTCCCACCCACTACGTATATACTGCACAAATCAACCAATAGCAAATTATCACGTTCACCAACCAATCACAGCATCCCTTTAATATACAATCAACTCTGAACATATACAACATATTCAGTGCAATCATGCATGAATATTACATACACAGAGGTACTTTATACCTGCAGAACCCCACTGGAGATTTGCAGGTAAAACAGGGGGGCGTTTTCCTGCCCAATGCCCTAAAATCAAAGTCTCACACTTACTCCAGTTAACTCGAGCAGAGGACGCTCCATTATATATTTTTAAACTGTGCGTGAGTGTGTCGACATCCTGCTGGTCTCTGATAAAAACAGTGAGGTCATCAGCATAGGCAGACAGGATGAAGTTGTTCCGCAGTCCTCTAACAGACAGTCCTTGCAGCTTGGTCCTCAGTCTGTGCAGTAAAGTTTTTGATCATCAAACTATACAACAGCCCATAGAGAGAGGACACCCATGTCTAATTCCTCTGTTCATCATCAGAGGGCTTCTCAATCCTCAACCAACCTTTAAAATGATAGATGCCTCTTTGTATAAAGCTTCACGTACGATTGAAACCTGCTTCCAACACCAAAGGCTGTAAGTCTGTTGAACATGTAGCCGTCATCCACTCTGTCGAAGGCTTTCTCTTGGTCGATGAAAACCATACCCAAATCCTAAGAGCTCATGCTGCAGAGGTAGATCACGTTTCGTATCAGGAACAGGTTGTCCATTATGGTTCGACCGGGTACGCAGTATGTCTGCTCACACTGGATCACTGTGTGCATGTGATGTTTCAGTCTGTTTGACCGGCATTTGGACAAAACAGGCATCCTGTTCTGCTGTGTTTTTGCTCTTTGCAGGTTAAAAAAGTGGGAGCGTCCATATCCCTAATGCTGGTCACCTGTGCTCGGATCAGCGCCCCCTTTGCTTGTTCATGCATAAAGGAGTTGAAAACCGTTTTATTCCTCTGGTCCGTGCTGTTTTGGAGGAGTACCTTGGTGTGTAGGTGTGATAGACTGCTCTCAAGCTGGTGGACTGTCCTATTGATGGCGTTGCTCATGTGTGTGATGAACTGCTGGCAGAAGAGTTTGATCTGTATTTATCCCATCTCCAACCAGGAGATCATGTTCTTATGTTCTCCATGTTTTAGCTGCCATTCCCACCATAAAACATTGAAACTGGAGCAAAAAAAGTTCATTTTGTAAAAGTTTTACACTAAAATCATCAGTGAGTCTCGGTCGTAGTGCTGTAGACTCTGGTGAAGTTTCTGGAATGTGTTTGCGCTCTGTGCTCTGTTGGTTGGAGCATAGATGTTTACGAACTGGAACTTTGAATCTTTTATCTCAGTTTGTATAGTTTAAACCCTTCCTTGTTCTATTTCACTAAAATTGGGAGTGCTTCTCTGCAGTGTATGCACCATCATCTGCGCATTGTGTCGGAACGTGTTGACGGGGTTCAACGACTCATTTTTCATTGAGTCGGCAATGAGTCAATGAGTTTACCGTAGCGCAGAAGTTCACGCTCAAGCTTCTCACTGGGGATTTTTGGGGGCACGTGATGTTCTCACATCACCTGTCCCATGGCTAACAGTCCTCCACCGACACGTCGGGGTTTGCCAGACAGCGTGCCGAATCGTTACCGGCTCATCGTCATCCTCGTGCAGTGTAGCCATGTTACTCTTCCCCGGGGGGAACCCAGCAGGGAGTACACAGGTTTTTTTGTTTTGATTTAGTTTTATGATTATGCTTTTTTTTTACAAAGCATGCTTCACCAAGTGATAAAAGTACGAAGTACAGAAAAAAAATTGTTCCACACACACACGCACACCACCTCTATGTGCTGCTCCCACAAACTCCCACCATGCACCAGAAAGAGATAGAGCAACTTTTGTCACTTTATTTTACCCAAAACTAAATTACAGTGGGCAGCAAAAGAAAACCATTTTAAATTAAAGAATTTAATAATCAACACAGATTTAAGCAAAGTCTGGTGCAAAGCAGAGCTTGTCATCCACGATCGAGCAAACTGCTTACCCACAGCACCACACTGATTCAAAAGAGTCAATATCTTTCCTGCATTTGTAAACATTGAAATCAATTAAAAGTCTAAATTTAACCAGTCAGCTGAAGATCCTAATCACATCAGAGTCTGCCGTCTGTGTCACTTTGTTCTTGGAGAGAGAGAGAGACTTTTTTTTACTTTTAAAAATGCTTTATTTTACCCAAGACTAAATTACAAATGGGGCAGCACAGTGGCTTAGTGGTTAGCACATTCGCCTCTCAGCGCTGGGGATTCCAGCGGTTCGAATCCCTATCTGGGTGGAGTTTGCCTGTTCTCCCTGTGTCTGCGTGGGTTTCCTCCGGGTTCTCCGGTTTCCTCCCACATTCCAAAAACATGAAGGTGAATTGAATGTCTAAATTGCCCTGTAGGGTATGTGTACGTGTGTGTGACTGTGTGAGTGAGTGTGTAGCCCCCCACCCCCCGATCCTCATAAAGGAATAAGCGGAAGATAATGAATGAATGAATAAACTAAAAAGGGTAGCAAATGAGACCTATAAAAAAAAGAATGAGAGAGAGAGAGATAGATATAGATTAGAAAGATAATCATGCATACAAAGATTTAAACTTACTGATAACAGCTCCACTTTCCATATACTGTTTGTATGGACTCTGTTTCTTTAAATACTGTTTAATTTATTGTGTAATTTTGACAATACTGTTGGACCAGGTTAATTATATTATCTTAAAATGCTTATCTTACAATAGGAATTTTAAATAAGCTGTTACAAATCTTGGATACCTGGAAGACATACTACATACAGAGCTTTTGGTTAATGTTCAGACATACCAGTCTTATAAAATAGTGGTATTAAAATGTAATCTCTTTGGTTCAGCTCAGATGTTCATTAAGCTTACCGTTTTCTTTAAATATTATTTTAAAATTTTAAAACTCAACACTGACAAAGCTTTGTTTGATTTTTTTTTGACCACGTGACCGATACTGGATGGGGGAGGTGAAAAAGAGACAGTCAGTAGGGTGCAGCGTGAGTTAATGAGTTCTTATCATTAAAATCGCCAGAGAGTGAATAGGGGAGAGAGAAAGAGAAAGGCAAAGGGAGTATCAACAAAAAAGAGATAATGATGAGAGACAAAAGATACACAAAAATGTTAGCAAAGACTAGTAATCACATTATAAATGCATTTCCAATATTTGGAAGGCTCAATGTAGGCCTGTTAAATAGTTGAATAAAAAACATTAAATATTTTAGATAATCACAGTTATTTTCACATTATTTTTTTATTTAAAAAAAAATTAACTGAATATGAAAGACGAATGACGGCTGCTGTTTACATACACAACTTTAAAATTAACTCTGAAGTCTCTGGGTCCTTGCAGTTGCTTTGATGAAATTTTTTAGAGTCAGTAATCAGTGGCATTGGTGACATTGATATATCACAAACTTCATTGCAGAGGTGTTTTTTTTTTTTTTACTCATGTTCTAACATAATGTATAATGATTTTGCTTTCACTGTGGTATGTGCTGTTACATCACTGGTGGTACTGTGGGAGCCATATTTGGACGGCACCATTAGGGGTACTGCTTTTTGTTGTGCATGATTGTGTGTAATATGTAAATTATGAATTCACAATTGTGTATGCACAAGGTTAAAAAAACATTAAGTGTTATCATAGTGAGTGTGCGAGTGTGTAAGATGTACAGTTCAGACTGATGTCAAATATTTCGATTCCTACAGAACATTTAGATTAGGAATGTGACTTAGCTATTTTCCTGGCTCTTGAATGATTCCATCACTGAACTTGTGTCAACATGGAAATGTGACTTCTAGATCAAATCCTCAGCAAGATGAGTCAAACTCTACAGTTTGCGTTTAAATATAGAGCATTTCACCTGCTTGGCTCCCAAGCAGGCACAGCCCAACAAGCTAACAGCAGACATAGGCTTTTGCTTGAAGCTTTTCCTTGGAAGGTTAATAAGTAAAGATTTGGTGTGACATGTTGCAAATGGAGCACATACAGCTGTAGACACTGAATGCAACATAACAACAGTGCTTTAGAACTGACAAGTTAGTCAACAAACAGTGACATGTCTTTCAAGAAAACATACAAAACGGGAATGGTACATGAAGAATTAGGATCAACTGGATGGCATGCATATAATGGCATTAGTGGACACAGGCTTTAATTTTCTACAGTGTGGCCAGAAACGTTTTCTTGAGCAGTGACACCGTCTCATGTTTCCTTTGTCATGTTGTCTAAGAAGGAAACTGTAATTTTGTGGTTTTACCTAATTACAAGGGTTATATATTCTAATAGTGTTTAATGGAAATTGTTGAAAACTGTTTTGAAAAAAAAAAGTTAAATGTCAGATTTACCTTGAGTCAGTTGAGTTTCATTCTCTGTCTAGATGTGAGTTCAGCATTGAATTTTTAAAAATATTAACATTACTTTTAATAAACTATTATATCTCAAAAACAGTTGCTTTACAATGCTGTCAACTTTCTGTACATTGTACTGATATTTTAAATTTATATTATCTGTGGTTCTATTAGAAAATCTGATCTAATTCACAAATTAATCAACCTTGCCCCCTTGTGGTAATGCAAGATTGAGAAATAGTCCTGTATTTTACTTCTTGTATACACATCAATAGTTAGGAAAAAGCCCAACTTTACAGTCACAAAGCTACACAATGGAAATAATTGAGGGCTACACAGTCTTAACCCGTTTTGTGCATTAACATACATTTTTGGAATCTAAACAAAGAATTTAAACCAAATGAATAAAGCTAAAACCATGAATTGGAGTAGTAACATGTTATATATAACTTGATGTTATAAACAGTTGCAGAACTGGACTGCACTGCTATTGCAAACAAACGGTAACAGCTTCCCTGCACATTTAAGAGTGGATTTTTATTGTGGCCAGCCTAAGACAATAATTAATAACACATTCTAATCTAATCTGTGGGATGAATGGATTAGTTTCACAAAGGAAGTGGTAACTTACACAGATTTAGACAAATTTCTGAACAATAAAAAGGCCTTTTGTGTACAAAAAAGCAAGTTTTGGCTGTCTTTTACATGTACTTGAACCTTTTATTATATTAGGTTGATATACAAAAATAACATGATCATGTCTTTGTCTTGGTGTTTTTCACCAAAAACAGCATCTGGGGCAAAATGTTACAAAATGTTAAGCAGAGGAAAGAATGCTCACTCATTATTGTATCAATTTTATCTGACTCACATACCACTAGGAAAGGACAATGATAAACTCATCCATGTTTGGCCTCCAAAAATATGACATAGCTTGTGTGAGGGAGAACAGAATGTACAGTTAATATCAGGAAATTTTAAATAGTTGTCACGCCTAGACCTTCGGAGTTCCCCACTGGTGCAGTATTATCTAATTGGCAGCGATCTAATTCGCCTGTTTATTAATCTCAGCTGTTCCTCATTGCTCCGCCCTGCTCTATCCCTTCTTATTCTCGCTTCCAGTTTCACCTCTCTGCGGAGGATTGTCAGTTTATGCTCGCCACGGACACTAATGCTTTTGTGATTCTCAACCCTGCTCAGGTACTGGCTACTACTACGTTAGACTCACCAGACGCAGTGTCTTCAGACTCTTAGGAAGAACCGGACTTTTTGGCTCGCACCTTCTCGGGGATCTTTTGGTTTTGTCTCCCTCCTTTCGCTGTGTGAAGAGCTGCCGCCGCTTATCAGTTCTGTTTACCCGGACTGTGCTCTTTTCAGTTTATTTGCTTCCTGCTCTTTGTTTGAATAAATCCCACACAGCGGAAACCTAGTTGTCCTTTCCTTCCTTGCTCCAGGAGCGTAACATGTGACAGAGAAGATCTCAGCGTATTCGGGTTTTAGAAAAAGGTTATGCAAGTAGAGTTGTGTCAGTGACCAGTTTAGCCAGCCCAAATGCCACAGGATCAGGTCCTAAATCTCCGGCATTAGAGCCCTCGCAGGAGGACAAGTGGGTGAGAACCTGGCGACATAGTCGTAGAGCTGCACATCACTCTCTTAGGATCCACATGCTTTCCCCACTCAGTGACAGTCTCCACTGAGAGACCGGTTGGTGACTCCCAACTCATATATGTATAGCTTCCCCCTTAGAAACACCAGCAAACATAGACCGTTTCATTTTGAAGGCCAGGGCTCCAGGCATCAGGGTGAACCTCAAAGTGCTGGCTAACACTAATCTATCCTTTTCTAGAGTTGTTATTCAAGTCGGCACTGATGACGTTCACCTTAACCAGTCAGAGATTGCTAAGGTTAATGTTAAAGAGGTGTCTGATATAAAGATGTCTGATGCAGTAATAGTCTTTGGTCCCCTACCAATTAGCCGTGGCTCCGAAACCTACAGCAGGTTATGGTAGCTGCATTGCTGAATGTCTAAATGGTCCTCAAATAACAATATTGCCTTCATAGACAATTGGACTTTGAGGGAAGGCCTGACCTTTTGAAGTGGGATGGCATCAGGACCAGGAGAAATTAAGAACACAGCTAATTATCTAAAATCTAAAGTTTTTTTCTACAACTTTGGACAGCGTAGCACTACTTAAACAAAAAAGAATTAAAGAAAAAAGACTCATTCCATGGTATAACAATCAAACACGCTCCCTAAAGCAAACCACTAGAACCATGGAGCGTAAATGAAGACAAACTAAATTAGAAGTGTTTATAATTGCATGGAGGGACAGTATGACTAAGTATAAACATGCATTTAATAAGTAAGTAAGTAATTATTTATTTATATAGCGCTTTTTACAACAGTGTCTCGTCACAAAGCAGCTTTACAGAGTCCAAAGCCTAAACCCCCAAAGAGCAAGCCGAAGCAACAGTGGCAAGAAAAAA
>JAOUQT010299134.1:0-16308 GCA_025769995.1 Xyliphius kryptos | reverse complement strand
TTTCACAGAAGTGTGGTTTACTTGGAGTTACATTGTGTTGTTTAAGTGTTCCCGCTATTTTTTTGAGCAGTGTATATATTTATAAATGTAAGTTGCTGAACCCACGGTGGCTTAGTGCTTGGCACGTTCGCCTCTCAGCATCCCGATCTGGCGTTTCCATGTTCTCCCCGTGTCCACGTGGGCTTCCTCCGGGTTCTCCGGTTTCCTCCGACGGTCCAAAAACATGGATTCCAGTTCAATTGAATGCTCTAAATTGTCCCTTATAGTGTGTGGTTGTGCCAGTGAGTGTGCCCAGCGATGGATTAGTGTATCTGCCCAGCGCCTGAGAGGTCAGTCCTTCTCATTGTGACGGCTGCATCATTTCCATTGTTCTGGTCACTGATCTGGAAACCTAAAGATTGATCACTCTAATTATCCTGACAGCGTCTCCAAAAAAAGAAAACGAAATTATAAATACAAATATATTAAACCCATATTTCCTCTTTGGGAAAACAAAAGCCATTTCCCCCTGTGGTTTGAAAAATCTTCATGTTGGTGTCAAGTGAAGCAAAATCATAAGGTGGTCGAGACAAAGAATGTGTGATTAAGTACCGCTTTGAGAATTCACTCCGAGACACTGAAACCACAAGGCCGCGTGAAGCCGCATTCACCATCTTAGAAAACCCAAACCTGGATGTACAGACAACCACGGACCCCGGAGAACCTTTAGACCGCCGTGTGACGACGGAGCTGTGTCAACACAGAGACATTCAGGTGGACGTAAAGTCCAGAGACGAGTTCAAATGTACACGACACTCTTAACGGTGTGTTTTGAAGGCCGAGATAAGAGGGAACAGAAAAAAACTAATGTATTGAACCCATACTCATCGGCCACTTTATTAGGTACACCATTGTTTATTTATACTGTATGATGGTCATAGCTCTATGATTCTATTTTGTAGTCCATCGTTTAGTCTACGTGGTTTGTTAGTTCGCTTTAATCTGTTCTCTGATGATCAGGACCCCACAGCGGGTGTTGGTGTGGTTGATGTTTCTCTACATACTTTAAAAACCGATGACCTGCTGTCTCTGTTACATCCACAAGGTGGCGCAATGAGGTGGATGTGTCTAATGGAGGGTACAGTGAGTACAGGGTTTATAAACACACTGCTGTCTCTCAACCAGCACCACCACAATGATATCAGTGTCAATGCGATGGGAATCATCCACTTCCTTAATAATACCTGCTCTTTGGGGGTTCTGATCATCGGCAAACATACGAACATATTTCGAAACGTGAAGCTTCAACTCTTCATAGATCTTCTATGGGATTGAGGTCAGGAGCCACTCCTTTGTTTCCTTGGCTGTATGTTTTGGGTCGTTGTCGTGCTGGAAGACCCACCCACGACCCGTTTTCAGTGCCCTGGTCGGCGGCAAGGAGGTTGTCACCCAGCATTTTGTGATACATGGTTCTGTGGATGCGGTGAAGTTGGCCTGAGAAGAAACAGCCCCAAAACATAATACTTCCACCACCATGCTTGACTGTGGGTGGGGTGGTGGTCTTAGGGTCATATTCTGTAGTTTTCTTCCTCCAAATACGTCAACTTGCATGGAGCAGTCTTGCTCATGGTGGAGATGTTGGAGTGTCACGGAGTCTGCTGGCAGGTGGCCTTTTATACAGGTGACAATTTGGGATTGGTGTCCTCCCTGTGGCCTTTGTGGGTGGTTCCTCCCACTTCTCATGACTTAAAAGATTAGTATAATGGTAGAGACACCAACTTACCAATAGGTGGTGATGTATCGGAGTACTTCAAGGGCAAGCTGAAGAGAGAGTGAGGAGGATTCCTTGTGAGGACCATGGCTCCACCTTTAGCCGCTGGGTGGTGTTTGCCATGTAAAGGTGGGGTTGATGTGCGAACCTGACTGAACTAACCCACACGTTGCCTTGACCCTCCCACTGAATGCCTTTAGGACAAAGAAGAACGCAAGAAACCCAGGCCCGCAAAACCTGGCACAGGGATGCCCCAAAATCTTGCGAAAAGCCTCCTTCGAAGCACTGCGACGGGGGCATCGGCTTTCCTTATACCTTTATCTGTTAATCAATTAGTTTAAATTGGATTTTTACATATTGCTCGCAAGGTGAGACATATACAGTCAGATCAACTAGAAAGTCACGTGAAGGCCACAGGATTTTGGCGCTAAATCATCCAATCAGAGACTTCCTGCTGGCTGATATATTACTAATATTGATTTATTGATGGGGTTGGAGGGGTTATTATTCCCCCCTGATGTTTGATTTCTTTGCTCCGTTCGTCTGGACGTCACCCGAGACGAATTGGCGGCCGGATGATGGAGGGAATCCGGTCTCGCCGCCTGACAGATTGGCGAGCGCTTGTTTTTTCACGTGTCGAAACACCAATCCCAAGGGCTAACGGCAACGACGTGGGCATCCATCTCCCTTACTGTGGGTTTACCCGAGGTCTCCATGCACCCCGTCTCTTACGGACGGGCGCCTCGTCAATCATGGACCTGTGTTCCGAGCCCTTTTGGTGCTCTCTCTCTCTCGCTCTCTCTCTCTCTTGTTGGTTTTTCTGAATGAAAGCCGTGAAGGCTCGGTGATCAGACGCCCCGCTGCGCGCAGACGGATCGGTGATGCTGCGCCGCGTTAAGCCAGATGTGTCATGAATGCTTGTTAACAAAGGCTCAGCGGCGGACTGACTCATGACTGATTTGATGGAACAAGCGGCTCCGAGATGAGCGCCGGTCGTGGCGCTCCGTGACGTCGGTCGGGACAGTCGGAGGCAGATACTCGTGCCGTTTCCGAACGACGGAAACGTTGTTTACGTTTTACGTTTGGTTTAATGACTTCCATAAATTAGTCGCAAGTGTTTATGAGGCTTCATTAGTCAACATCTGTTGCTGTCTGCTTCGTTTGTTCTGAAATGAGCGTTTTAAAGGTGCGGCGCTTGGCGGTCACATTCCATCAGGCTCCGTGGGGGGGCTTCTGGGTCGGTCGGTGGGTGGGTGGTATATATTGTTTTCAAATGTATATCTAATACATAAAGTAAGAACATATTGGTATTACGTTTCCCTCCTGTTAACCGTGAGGGGCTTGTGACGTAACAGGACACGCCTCGTAATCGCTGCGTAACCACAGGTATGCATCCCACTTTGGGAAAGCAGTTTGGGGAAGGCCTGTTTCTCTTCCTGCCTCGGTATTCAAGTTTGAGGACCAACTTGATCGGACCCTGACCTCAACCCCATCCTGCACCTTTGGGATGAATTGGAACAGCGATTGTGAGCCTGGTCTGGTTGTCCAGCCTTCATGGCTGACCTCACCAATGCTCTTTTGAATGATTGAGCATGACTATAGTGTACGTTATTTTTGCTCTTCCATTACTGTTTCGTATTTCCCTCACCTCCACTGCTTCTATTAGTACAATTACTATTCCAGGGTGGGCCATAAGTATGGATACACCCTGGTAAAATGGAAGGGCTTGCTTATATCACCTTCCCGTCGGAGGCATATTCTCACATGGAAGAGAGAAAACGTTTGAGGCTGGGTGACGCCCATGGCGGCCAATTGCTAAGCTGGCCATTTTGGAATCCACTTTACTGTTTTCAATGGGAAGGGGGTCATGTGACCCATCACACATTGCAGATTTGCACAAGAAAAACAATGGCGTGCTCATTTTAAAAGTAGGTTTATTCAGTTATTGACACGTTTGCGTGGAGCAACGACAGTAACCCACTGAAGGATATCCGGGTGTATCCTTAAAGTGCTGTCCATGGTGCTGAATCGTCAACGCCCTTCTCTTCTCCCACAGGGAGCAATTCTAGTAGCAATACTACCATCAGTACTATTATTATTTATCTTTATTCATTGGCCACTACAATACACCGCATTCTCTCTTTGCGCTCGCTGGAGGTGGACGCACTCTCCCTTCCCCATCCCATCGAACCAGCTTTGGCTTCTGTGTCTTGTGTCTGCTGGAACTCTTTGGCGCAGCTCTTCGAAACGGAAAATGGAACAAGTTGAATGGTCTCTCAACGAGAAGCAGGGGTTCGGGGGAACCAGCACCTGACGGAACATTTACGTCTGGAAATACGAAGGACGCGTGGAGGAAGCAATGTGTCGTGTGTCTGGCGCCTCTTTCAGTCTATTCAGATTCAGGATCATGGGCGCTCTACTGATTGGATTGGGTGTCGCACTGGCGTATTAAGAAATTACAAGAATTGGGTCAGTTGGCAAACGACCCCAGAAGCCGCCCAATATGATTGACGGGCAGAGCCTTTAGGCACTCAGACTGTGACTCGCAACATGGAATCGATCTTGAAGAAGCTCATGGCTCTGCGTACGAGTCTGGATAAATTGGCAACCAGGAATCCGGAAGTCTTATCTGCTTTCGGCATCCTTGATCAGCACCGGCAAGTTGTTGACCGTGAAATTCCTCCTGAGGAACTGTTGCTATAGTTTCCCGGTTATCTGCCCAAGAACAAGTCTGCATGTCCTCCCTGTGGCCTGTGTGGGTGTTTCCTCCTACATCTCAAGATTAGCATGATGGAACAGACACCAAATCACCAATAGTGGGTGATGTCTCGGCGTACCTAAAGAACAAGCTGAAGGGAGTGTGAGGAGGAAAGGCCTCCTTGTGTTGTAGTTTTAAAAGAAAGATTCCTTGTGAGGACTCTTTAGCCTCTGGGTGGTGTTTGCAATGTAAAGGTGGGGTTGATGGTGCGAACTGAACTGACCCACACATTGCCTTGACCTTAACCCCACTGAATGCCCCAAAACCCAAGAACATTCTCCTTGTTTCTTCCTGAACGTGCTTCCACAGCTTTGACTCCACAGGTCTGTGTGGAGTGTGTGCAGAGTGTAACAGCTGTCTATAGGAGCCCCCTTCTGTGAAATTTGTGCTTGTGTGCCAAAGGGTGTTTTTGTTAATGTTCTTAAACTGTGCTCCTTGCAGAATAGTGTAAGGGCTGGGTTTTTTTTCTCTCTCTCACCTTTCCCATTGTATTCCATATTCTGATCCTTTTTTAAAGAGCCGTTCTTGTATTCACAACCCGCTTTAAACGTTGTTCTCTCTTCTTCTCCAGGTCATCTTGGTGCAAGTAAACCCAGGTGAAGCCTTCACAATCCAGCGAGAGGATGGTCAGTTTCAGTATATCACAGGTAAGAGGCCCAACGACCGTCTGCTTTTTCTTCCATTTTTCTAACGTAATCAATGTTTACATTGGAATCGATTATCACAAGTTAAGCAAAAGCTCAAGATGAATGAGTAAAATTGGGATTAATGAAGTATTCTGATTTACTATAGCTAATTCATCTTATTAGCATGATGTTGCACTGTCTTTCTCTCCGCCCCCTTCCCCCAAAACACCATAGAGTGTCATTGACATGACATTATGGATATTGACCCGTCATGATTTTAGCTAAAACCCCCATCCAGCCCGACTAGCAGTGATTTTCTGCAGGTCAAGCCATTTTTGCCTGATCTTTTGGCCTGACCACTGCAGTGTGTTGCTGGCTGTTTCCATCCCATCATGCCTTTAAGGCTGATTTAAAAACGCTGTGCTCAGCCAACTCAAGAAAGCTGACGGCGGTCTACTTGTCTTTCCATGGACATCTACAGGGTCGGCCTTAAGTATGACTACACCCTGATATCACCTTGCCGTTTGTGGCGTATTTGTACATGGGAGGGGTGTGACTCCCAAGATGGCCGCCATTTTGGATTCAACTTTAATTTTTTTTTTGATGGCTACGTCCATCGGGGTAAATTTATTTATAAGCAGCGTCGCAATGTAAATGGTGTGTGAAGGTGGTAGTAGATGTGTGTTGGCGAGGTGTGACATAGCATGAGCCACAATGCCACCCCTAATACACTTGATACCCCTAAGGATAAAGCTCAGGGTGCTGCCGAGCCCTCGAGCTGGTTAATGGGTGGGTTTATTATTCCTGTGATGTCACTCAGGACATATGGAACTGTGTATGGTGGTATATTAGGGCAATATAATGGGGAACATTTCGTAAATCCTCGTTTATGATCATTCTAAAGAGCTGCGCCGAACTACCGAAAATCTGGGAGCGTTTATGACCTTTTAGAACAAAAGGAGGCTTTAACTGCCCATCAAAAAACAGGGTGGGGAGATGAGCGTTCGCTGTAAAAGGTGAGCGCGCACATTATACACAGATAATGCAGTTTGTGCCGTGATCTCATACCGCCTGAGCCGCTAAAGCAACACTTAACGTTTATAGGAAAAAGATTGAACCAAGCAATATGAGCTGCAGTACCGCATGTGAACACCGGGCCGTAGGGAATATGGATAAGATCTGTATGTATATACTGATTGCTTATTGGAAAAGTAGGTAAAAACCAAAGTTTTAGACTTGGTTATTAATATTAATAATGTTAATGATATATAATATTCTCTTACATATGGGCTTAAGTGCAATCCCATTCCTAATCCATAGGATTCAATATGACTTTGGTCCACACTTTGCAGCAGGAGCACCTTCATTTCTTCTGGAAAGGCTGTCCACAAAGTTTAGGAGTGTGTTTGTGGAAATTCTTCCAGATGCGCATTTTTGAGGTCACACACTGATGTTGGATGAGAAGGCCTGGCTCTCAGTCTCCGTTCTAATTCGTCCCAAAGATGTTCTATAGGGTTAAGGTCAGGACTCTGTGCAGGTCAGTCAAGTTCCTCCACACCAAACTCTGTCCTTCATGTCTTTCTGGACCTTTCTTGGAAGAGGAAGGGGTCGGTTCCAAACTGTTCCCACAAAGTTGGGAGCATGGAATTGTCCAAAATGTCTTGGTCTGTTGAAGCATTTAGAGTTCCTTTCACTGGAACTAAGGGGCCGAGTCCGGCTCCTGAAGAACAACCCCACACCATAATCCACCCTCCACCAAACTTTACACTTGGCACAATGCAGTCAGACGGGTACCGTTCTCCTGGCAACCGCCAAACCCAGACTCGTCCATCAGATCGCCAGATGGAGAAGTGCGATTCGTCACTCTAAAGAACGTGTCTCCACTGCTCTAGAGTCCAGTGACGGCGTGCTTTACACCACTGCATCCAACGCTTTGTATTGCACTTGGTGATGTATGGCTTGGCCGCAGCTTCTTGACCATGGAAACCCATTCCATGAAGCTCTCTGCGCAATGTTCTTGTGCTCATCTGAAGGACACATGAAGTTGGAGTTCTGTATTGATTGACTGCAGAAAGTTGGCACTCGCTGACCTCGCTCTGTCAGTTTACGTGGCCTACCACTTGGTGGCTGAGTTGCCGACATTCCCAAACCCTTCCATTGTCTTATTGAGGAGCGAGGAAATTTCACGACTGGATTTGTTGCCCAGGTGGCGTCCTATTACAGTTCCACGCTGGAATTCACGAAGCTCCTGAGAGCGAGCCGTTCTTTCCCAAATGATTGTAAAAACAGTCCACCTGTGGCCATGGAAGGGATTGCAACACCAGATTCTGATCATTAGGATGGGTGACTGATGGGTTGCCTGGTCAATTTTGAAGAGCCGCCTGAGCCGCTTCTCAGTAGTTTGTAAAAAGTATATAAACCTCCACAGGTTCCTAAAGAGTAAGTACATCAACGGTTTGGATCTGTATGGAGAACCCACACGTTCAGAGTAATGAATGCTGTTCCTTTAATTAAACATCTATTTGGATAAAGCAATGAAGTAACTCCTCTGGTGGAAATGCAGTCGCAGCTCTTTGAGGGTTTCCAGTTTTCTTCCCGTTATCGTTCCGTCTTCATTAATGAGAGGAATCTGACGGGCTGACCGTACTGGATGTACTAGTACGCTCTGTAAAAATCAAAAAAGGCTCAGGCAGCACTGCAGTAGTTCAGACTCTGAACATGCTTGAGGTCATTCTGGTCTCCTAAATGTTTTTGCTCCCTTTATTGTCCATCTTATCAGTTCCCCTTACTGTAAAGATGGGCTTTGTAGTTCTACATCCTGTAGTCCATATTTTACTCTGTATCAAATCAAACCTTTGATGTTTTGTGCTGTGATTAGCTAGTGTGCTGCATATCCTCCTACCGGCCATTTTATTAAGTACAGCTTACCGTGTCTCCACTTAACATATTGAAAGACTTTGTAGTTCTACAATTCCGTTATGTAGTCCTTATACACTGGCCTAAAGTATTTGCTCACCCATCCAAATGATCAGAATCAGGTGTTGCAATCCCTTCCATGGCCACAGGGGGATACAATCAAGCACCTAGGTATGCAGACTGTCTTTACAAACATTTGGGAAAGAATGGCTCGCTCTCAGGAGCTTCGTGAATTCCAGCGTGGAACTGTTATAGGACGCCCCCTGGGCAACTAATCCAGTCGTGCAATTTCCTCGCTCCTAAATATTCCACAGTCAGATGGATTATAAGCCGATGGAAGGGTTTGGGAACGACACCAACTCAATCACCAAGTGGTAAGCCACGTAAACTTACGGAGCGGGTCAGCGGATGCTAACTTTCTTCTGTCAATCACTACAGAAC
The DNA here is from genome assembly GCA_025769995.1 of Xyliphius kryptos. Classification (NCBI taxonomy): domain Eukaryota; kingdom Metazoa; phylum Chordata; class Actinopteri; order Siluriformes; family Aspredinidae; genus Xyliphius; species Xyliphius kryptos. Next base: position 7,817 of record JAOUQT010299134.1, on the reverse strand, counting down.
TCCAAACTTCATGTGGCCTTTAGATCAGCTCAAGAACATTGTGCAGAAAGCTTCATGGAATGGGTTTCCATGGTCGAACAGCTGCATCCAAACCATACATCACCAAGTGCAATGCAAAGCGTCGGATGCAGTGGTGTAAAGCACGGCGTCACTGGACTCTGAAGCAGTGGAGACGCGTTCTCTAGAGTGACGAATCGTGCTTCTCCATCTGGCGATCTGATGGACGAGTCTGGGTTTGGCGGTTGCCAGGAGAACGGTATCCGTCTGACTGCATTGTGCCGAGTGTAAAGTTTGGTGGAGGGGGGATTATGGTGCGGATTGTTCTTCAGGAACTGGGCTTGGCCCCTTAGTTCCAGTGAAAGGAACTCTGAATGTTTCAGCAGACCAAAACATTTTGGACAATTCCATGCTCCCAACGTTGTGGGAACGGCTTGGAGTCGACCCCCTTCGTCTTCCAAAATGACTGTGCACCAGCGCACCAAGCAAGGTCCAGAACGACATGGAGGACAGAGTCTGGTGTGGAGGAACTTGACTGACCTGCACAGAGTCCCGACCTTATAAACACACTCCTAAACTTTGTGGACAGCCTTTCCAGAAGAATTGAAGCTGTGTTTTAGCTGCAAAGCGTGGACGGACGTCATATTGAACCCTATGGATTAGGAATGGGATTGCACTTAAGATCATATGTGAGTCAAGGTAGGTGAGCAAATACTTTTGGCAATATAGTATATTTCTCTACACACTTGGACCCCCACAGAGCAGGTATTATTCCAGTATGAGGGGACCTGTATGTTCTGTTTGGTGTGCTGTTCTTTGTCCAGCCGCACTGGACACTGATCCACTAGTAACAGCACACACACACTAACACACCACCACCATGCCAGTATCACTGCAGTACTGAGAACCATCCACCACCCTAATATTTTCTCCATGTGGGTCTTGAGCATCAGAGAAACTACCGAATGGAATTGTGGCACTAGTGTGTGCGTGTGTGTATATAATGAACCCTGAAAGACCTGAAAGGATATTTTTGAGGGTTCTTGACTCCCGTCTTCTGTATTCCAGGATCATTAACACACGGTAAACACGGACGCCGTTAATGGCTGTCATTAACAAATGACCGATTATTAAGTGAATGGAATTGATTCACCTGAATCGTATACAGTACACACACACACACACACACACACACACACCATTGTTCTCTGTGCAAATAAAAAAAAGAAAAGCTATAAGAAAGTCTTTCATTCAGAGGTTCTCTTAGATTTTCCGCTGCAGTCCTGTTTGTGCTGCACTAATGCGTTTTCTTGTGATGAATACGAGAGTCACTTCGGCTCCCTCACCGTCATTTCCCCCCCGACACTTTTACAGCATCTGGGTTGAATCTTTGTTCCTTTCAGAGCTTTAACTCTGAGGCAGTGAGTCAGCTCTACAGTGTGACTCGGCATCAGGGTGCCGAAGATTCTGATCCAGAACCCCGTCATTAGTCGGCGTAACGCGTAGCCGGCGCACGGTCGCGTTGTGTTCATCGGCTCTCCGTGGGATTGCAATGAGATGACTTGCACGTTTTGCCTCTCAATGGCTTTTTGCGATCAGCTTTTGTGTGGGATGAGCAGAAACGTTAGGAATGGCGACTCGCAGTGTCTGATCGGCAGTTGGTTCCACAGTGAGACGTTAAGTGGGACTGTAACTGCCTAATAACACCTTTCCTGTAGTTTATTCACAATAATGCACGCCCTCTTGTACCGTATCGCTTTATTAACTTGTGCACAAGCTGCCGCGGAGAGAGGGAGAGAGTCCTCACGATGTTTCTCCCGCCTCGATGCACGCGGCTCCGAATCGGTCTGCCCACGAGCTCCTGACGTCATCTCTCCCGCGTAGGGCCCCTTGCGTGCCATACCGGTCCACGTAGGCTCTTTCGCACTCCCGCGCCGATGGCCACACAAAAACGGCAGGTCCAGCAGTCCGGCGGCAGGTGCCTTCCGCGCCGCCCCGTTTTGCCGTGATGAGTGACGCCACACGGCTTTTCTCTGCATCTCATTGTCCCGCCCACCTCCGCTTCGTCTTCAGCGACAGCCTGGGTCGGGGCATGCGCGCCCACTGGAGAACATACCCGCACAGCTCGCAGGTGACGTCCTCTGACACGTGCGTCTCCATCCATCCCCGGTTTCGGCACAAGTGTGGCGCGTTGGAAAAGATAAGGACCGGAGACAGAAGTGCAACACGGAACTGGCTTTATTAGTGACCCAACACAACGACATACAGCGTGTTTACAGTTCTTTCGGTAGCCGTGCCTAGTCCCCCGTCCCACAAGCTCCCTGGTCGGTCTTTCTCCCCGCGTCGTGTGTTTCAGCAGCTTATATGGTGGTGCGCTAATCATCCCTGATCAGCGCTCCGGCTCCGCCACTCCCCCTAACGCCACCGCGTCCCGACCACTCACTGCTATTTTATTTGGTACACCACCATGTAGTTGTAGTTGTGTAGTCCATGTGATTCTCTACATACTTTGTTAGTCTGCTTTGGTATGGGCCCCAACAGAGGGGCCCCAACAGAGCAGGTATCACTAGGGTGGTGGTTGTTTCTTAGTCCTGCAGTGACATTGATGTTCTAGTGGTGGTGCTGGTTCGAAGACAGTCGTGAGGTTTGAATCCCTGTACACTCGATAACACACATCCACCTCATTGCGCCACCTTGTGGATGTGACTTCAGAGCCAGTTGGTCATCCATTGGTGCAGTTTGTGTTGGTCATCCTCTTATTCTTCATCAGTGATCACAGGAATATGTGTATAGGATGCACAACACCACCATCTCAGTTTCACAACAGTACATGTTGGTGTACCTCATGAAGTGGGGAATGAGGTGTACGTTTTGTTGAGAACAAGCTAGTACACAATACTCGGATATCCAGTTTGTTCACACTTGATTGGTTATCTATAACATTTTGAACATGAGGATGTGGCTGAGTGAGGCCAGGCGTGAACACTCCCTTCCCCCCCCCCCCACCAACGGTTAACCACCAGTTATATATAGATATGTGCACGTCCTAAATTTATCCGTTCCTTTCGGGATGTGTGTGCGCGCAACAGAGGAGTGTGTCCCATACTAACCAGCATGTCACTGTGAGCACTTGTCTGTCAGTGACGTTGGCAGATTGATGACTCATCGCTCATCCAGTAAAGGGGGGGGCGGGGGTGCCTGTGCTGTAGTTGTTCATTAACCTCAGTCGTCCCGTGTAACTCTACAGCTTTAATATTTACAATGCGCCGTAGGCATTACTAAAATCTGCCCGATGGAGGGATCATCGGTTTCCGTCCGTGTTTATTTTTAGGTCGTGGTGTATTTTTAGTGAAGAGGAAGTACGGAAATGGCCCATCCAGGTCGGCGGTGTTGTATCTGCCTGCTTAATATGACCAGGCAGGGATGGAAATGTCTGGGCATGGAAAAAGAAACAACGGTGGGGGGGGAGGTTATCTGAGGTTCATTTCAGGTTTGCTCTGTTGAGTTGTAACAGTCACTTACGGTTAGGTTCTCGGTGGGGCTCGGTCCGGGGCGCACGTTTTCTCAGGGTCGTTAAGTCGCGACCCACTTGTATAGAACACAAATCAACGGAATGTATTTTTGAAACATAGCTTTTAAAAACAAATGGTGGTTACCACGGTAACGAGAATGCTGCGTCGGACGTTTTTATTTATTTATTTTTTTATTTATTATTTTTAGAGACAAGCGACCGGTACATAATTGAAATGACCAAAAATAATTTCTCATTTTACAAGAATATCCATGAGAACGGAGGCATCCGTTTCCATTTAAATCAATGTATAATATGTAAAAAAAAAACACATATGAAGAATATATGTAGTGTTTATAAAAGCAATAAGGTACGAGAGGGCGTGCATTATTGGGAATAAACCACGGATAAGAGGTGGAGGGCCGTCACACCTTTTTCCCGTGGTTTATTTACAATGACGCACAACGTTAAGTGCCTTATTGCGTTTAGGAAACGGTTGCCAACACATTATGTTGAGGGGAAAAAAATAAAGATTCAAGATTGACTTGAAGGCAGAATCCCTTATAAACTAACCGTCAGTAAAAGATTTGTCTTTAACTATCGAATGCTGCCATTTAGTGGCCACATTACAAAAGCAGTTAATAAAAAATATCAAAAAAGTTGTTATATATTGTGCATTTATATGAATGTGAAGCCGTCAGAGGTGTGGGTCATTGTAAATGTCACGGCTAGACAAGCGGCTCAGCCAATCAGATTTAAGGACCCGATCTACCCGGTTTATAATGGCAATAAGGTACGAGAGGGTGTGCATTATTGGGAATAAACCACGGATAAGAGGTGGTGTTAGGGAAGACACGCAAATACAGGGCCGTCACGCCTCTTTCCCGTGGTTTATTTACAATAACACACAACCTCGAGTGCCTTATCGTGTTTATAAAATGGTTACCAACACCCTATGATAAGGAAAAACAAAGTTTGATTTATAAATGTGTTGATTTAAAGTCGAAATCGCTGATAATCTCGCCTTACAATCCGTTTTTTAAAATGAACCCTAACGCCAATAAAATATTTTTCTCCAGCAATCAAATGCTGCCATCTAGTGGCCACATTACAGAACGCAGTTTGGGAAAAACGTCGAACATTAAGATAGTTTTATATCGCGCGTTTATATGAATGTGAATATGAGGTGTGGGCTATTGTGAATGTAACAGCTAGACAAGCAGCTCAGCCAATCAGATTTAAGGACCAGGACTACCTATTCTATAATACTGAAAATACTTTTTTATAATTGTGGACAACAATTTTTCGATTTCACTGATCTTACTGCCGCCCTTGTTTTTTTTTTGTTTCCGCTTTTTTTTCTTTGATGGGCTGCTGGATCTGGAAGACTTTTTTTGGTCTGATGTTGGAGTTAACTTCACTTTGCATTAGAAACGTACCAGGGAGAATGAGACGTGTCCATGTCACATGATCACGCGATTAAATCCGATGCAACTGGCACAATGAGAAACGAGAAAATCGACAAACACCGAATCCACCGATATTCATATTGAAATAAAACCGAGGTTCCGCCGTATGTATTTTTTACACGCTTTCCCGTCACCCATTTTTGAGAAATGCTGACCTAAGTCATAGTTTTTCCTTCCACAATTATATCATGTTAACTATTTGTAATCTTTAATCCTTAAAGTTGTATCCATGTGTGAGGATTTGACCACATGGTGATAGTTGGACGTCTGGGTTAAAACACGTCCCAGTCTGCAGCCCACATCTTATGAGGGGTGTCCAGCTTTGCAGTGCTCAGTATCTCTCAGAAGTTGTCCAAGAGCCGAGGTTCATTAGTGCAGATGGGGAGTGAAGCCTGGAACGTGTGATCCGTCTGTAGATCAGACTGCCGATGAAGTTAATGCTGGTTCTGATAGACAGGTGTCAGACACGCAGTGCATCACAGTCTGTTGTGGATGAAGCAGCAGAGCTGCAGATCAGTCAGGGTTTCCATGCAACAAGAATGTCGCTGCAGGATCTTGGTTCAGTCGAATAAAGATGCAGAGATGAATCACTTCCTGTGACCATTTGCAGACATGTAAAGCGGTCAGAGGTGTGCATTATGGTCAATTAGAAAACGGGTAGTTCCTGTCCTTAAATCTGATTGGCTGAACGCTTGTCTAGCCGAGACATTATTCACAATAACCCACACAATAACCCAAAATCGCTAATAAACCCCGATGCAGGCGTTCAGAGGTGTGGGTTATGGTGAATAATGTCATGGCTAGACAAGCGGCTCAGCCAATCAGATTTAAGCACCGGAACTACCCATTTTATAATACACAACAACCCACATTTACATTTGTATAAATGCATACCATTATTATAAAATATATTGTTTTCCCGGAGTTTCTCCATAAACGGTGTTCTGTAATTTGGCCATTAGATGGCAGTGTTTGATTTGTTAAACTGGAAATGTTTTTCTTGCAACAGGGTTCATTTGAAAAAAATGGACTGCATTACGTTGTGGAAGGCGGGTTTATTAGCGATTTTGCTTTGTCAACGCATTGATGAATCAAACTTTCATACGAGAGGGCGTGCATTATTGTAAAAAAATCACGGAAAACAGGTGGAACTATATTCCGCTATGAGTCGGGCCTAACAACATATCTTTCTCGTGATTTATTCATAATAATGCATACTGTCGTACCTTGTTGCTTTAAAAAGTCATGGCTGAATGAACGGCTCAGCCAATCAAAAAACGGGTAGTTCCGGTCCATAAATCTGATTGGCTGAGCCGTTTGTTCAGCCGTGACATTATTCACAATAACCCACACCTCTGAGAACTTCACATTCGTATCAGTGCGTGATGTAAGAGAGATCATTTTCCATGTTTTTTTATTTTATTTTATTTATGAACTGCATTCTGTTATTTGACCACTAGACAGCAGTATTTGATTGTTAGAGAGACTGGAAACCTGTTACTCAGTGATCAGTGTTCATTTTAAATACTGGACTAGATCATGTCGCAGAAAGGCAGTGTATTAGACAACAGTATTTGATTATTAAAGAAACTGGAAACCTGCTACTCAGCAATCAGCGTTCATTTTATAAAGTGTACTAGATTATGTTACGGAATGCCAGATTATTAACAATTGTGCTTTAAATAAATGCGTTTATGACTCCAATGTTGTTGTTTTTTTGTTTTTTACTATAGTGTGTTTGTAACCGTTTTATAAAAGCAATAAGATACGAGAGGGCGTGCATTATTGTCAATAAATCATGGCAAGAGGTGTAACTGTACTCCGCTATGAGTTGGGCCAAACAAATCTTTGCTGTGATTTATTTATGATGATGCACGCCCTCTCGCACCTTTTTGATGAATCCTATCGTGGATTTGTTTTCATCTGGATGAGTTTCTTTTACTATCACCTTTTTAAAAGTTCTAGCGAGTGGAAGTCAGAGGTTGGACTCAGAGCTCGAGTCTGCTGTCAAACTGTCATGAGGCTCACTCCGGGTGTCAATCATTCTCTGCGGCTTCATCTTGATGGGTCTACGTTTCTGTCGAATTCTTTCACTCGTTTCGTTCTGCTCGAACGTTCCCGGCTTAAAAGGTTTTCGGGTTGTTAGTGTGTGCACACATACTTTGGATATTGTGTATGAATGACTGTGTGTGTGTGAGAGAGAGAGAGAGAGAGAAGGGCTTTGTATGGTCTTGGGGCAGGTATCTGGACTTGTTGAGGGTTGGAGTTTCTGCCTGTGAGCGTTCACGCCGGGTCCCTAACCTTTAGATCCTCTGATTCCATCGTGTCTCTTTTTCTGTAAGTTGTATCAGATAAGGGCATCTGCCAGATACTGGAAATGTAATGACTGTATCAAGTCTGTAGTCGAAGAGACCTGCGTTTACCCCCCAGATAAGATCAATTACACTCTTGTTTGTGTTGTGGAGATCAGCCGAGTCAATAAGTGACAGAGCTACACCCAGAACTGCAGTCTTATTTTATGTATGTGTGTATATATCTCTCGCTGCCCGATCATTGTATCATTGGACTCTCCTTTTCATGTGTGAATCTTTATCTCAGTTTTTCTCCCCCTCTCCGATTCTGTCTTTTTTTTTATCCCACCCATATTTATTCTTTTCTATGTAATGTTTTTTCCTTTCTATCTCTGATTCCTGTCCTTTTATCTGATTTCTGTCCTTCCTTCTCTGATTTCTGTCCTTCCTTCTCTGAATTGTGTCCTTTCTATCTCTGATTTCTGTCCTTCCTTCTCTGATTTCTGTCCTTCCTTCTCTGATTTCTGTCCTTCCTTCTCTGATTTCTGT
>JAOUQT010299128.1:0-16309 GCA_025769995.1 Xyliphius kryptos | reverse complement strand
GGGTGGGCTGGACTTTTCTCGAGCAGCCAATTACTGTCTAGATCCCGCCCACCCGTTAAAACGGGTCCTGAATACAAGAATCGAACGTGAGAAAATTTTAGACGCGAGGGGGCGACAGAGAAAAGCGCGAGCGCAAAAATGAGAAGCGGAAGCGAAAAATTGTGCAAAAAAACTCCTCTGTGTGTAAGTATGTTAGGCAAAATAAATCCTTTAACTTGAACTAAAGTAAGTACGTTAGTTCATAATCTGAGTGGAGAACCATTAATAAAGTGTTCAGGGACTTCATTCTATTCAGTTGAATTTCATTTCTTTTTCATCTACGGATGTCTAAACGTATCCGAAAGATATTACCGTTTGCGTAACAACCGATGAGACACAGTGCGTTCTACATTCATAAACTCAAAACCCACCTGCCGGTATACAGCGTGATGGAAAATCCTTCGGAATGTTCAGAATTTCCACCGACACAGCAAGTAATCGAACACAAGAACACAAAAGAGACGTCTTCTCACGAACACGGCGCACACTGCAAGTGAGTGATGCAGATCATTACCGCAGTGATGCTATTCCTGACCTCCAGTGTTCTATTGCTCTTATACAAGCGTTTCATTAAACGAGCCAAACGGTAAAGCAAATCAAGAAACCGGAGTGTCGCCGAAGTCTTGTCAGGAAATAATTAAAATCAAAAACCTCTTATCAGCGAGTCCCCGGCGCCCGTGTTCCACTAAAAACGGCGTTTTATCATTACCTGCCAGTCAACGGGGCTTTCCAATCGCTTTTTAATGAGCTCTCAGACCTGTGATGGCATTTCCGTTGTGGAGTCATTTGTTCCATTTACTTTTTGTTTCACAATGTGGTCATTACGTTAGTGACCAACTGGACGTAAATAGAGAGCTACGGATAATGAGAACGAACCTGCTGTTTGATATATCAGCACATTTAGGCCATTTTTCAGCCGATCATGGTGCCCGGCCAGCTCTAAACACTGTTTCTAACTCCTGAGTAAGAAAAGTAGCCATTGGCTGGCCTAAAAGTCGTTACATCATCACCTAATTAGCATAATAGTCTTTTTTTGCGTGTGTAAGGAATAAACATTTATTCATCCATTGATTATCTTGTGCTTATTCGTCTGCTAGGGTCATGGTGGGGTGCCCATTCAGGGGAGAACATCTGGGGCGCTGGGCAGATCCAATCCATCGCTGTTGTTTACTTTTATCAGCTATTTTAATTTTCATTATTTTATTTTCCAGTCCCACTTTTTTAAAACGTGTTAATCCACAATTTGTCATAGTGTAGCACGGCTGGGTGGGCTGGACTTTTCTCGAGCAGCCAATTACTGTCTAGATCCCTCCCACCCGTTAAAACGGGTCCTAAATACAAACTTTTGGACCTGTTTTGACGCCATAGATTGCTTTGCAGTTTAGATATTTCAAATAAACTTATTATTATAGAGTGAGCTTAGTGTTGATTAAAAATCTGAAATAAATGTTTTAAATGAACAGAGGAGACAGAAGTACTAATGTCCATTACTCAGGTAAAAGTACTAGTAATATTGTCAAATAATTACTCTAGTAAAAGTTGAAGTATAATTTAAAGTTTTTACTTAAGAAGGAGAATAAATCGGGTGGCACGATGGCTTAGTGCTTAGCACGTTTGCCTCTCGGTGCAAAGTTGACAGCTTACAAATAGAATAGGGTCCTGCATTATTAGAAATCAAAAAATTCCTCATATTACCGGAATGTGAACAGCTTGGAATCCCGACCATGTTGTTTTAAATTAGATTTAAATCTAATTAAGAAAGGCTCTGCAAAAACACCCGCAGCTTTCCTGTTTGTTTCTCTGTTAAAGGACTAAACCAGCGAAGAAAGCGAGCTGGCCGGGACTCAGGAACAGGCTAATGCTGAAATAAGAGCTGGAATGTCAAATATGCAGGCGGTCAATAAGGCCAGAGTAAGGAGTGGGGGGAGGGGGCGGTAATGTAATAATGCCTGATGTATTGATATGTGCGGTGACAATACCTACAATAGAATCCAGAAATAATCTGGAAACATTTTTCACTTCTGGTCAGTTTTATAGGGCATAATTTCTTTGCAAATGGATTTAAAACATGTATTTACTAAAGTTTTGGTTTGTCCTTTGGTTAACGTTTGGTTTGTAGATACAGGTCGTTTCACTATTTAGCAGTGCTGAATGAAATGGAGTGAGAATTGGCGCTTCGGTGAGTTGGAATCACCAGGTAACATTCATCACTAGAGGGCGGTGAACGAGTCGGAGTGTATTTAGTAAAGATGGACTGAAGGTAAGAGGGGGCAGATCCACAGACTGTCCTGAAAGGTCAGAGTCAGTACCTTGGAGCCAATGGAGAGAGAGGACATGAGTTCACTTTGACTTTGGAGTTTTGAACCAATTGCAGAGGTCTGATTGTGGAAGTTGGGAGACCGGCAATCAGAGCATTACAATAGCCGAGCCGGGATAGGATGAGGGCCTGGACCAGCAGCTGAGGAGCCTGTTCTGTTAGGAAAACTCTGGTTTTCCTGATGTTTTACAGAATGAATCTGCAGGAACGGGCCGTTTTCGTGACCTGATCTGAAAATTTAAGATGATTGTCAATTGAAAAACCAAGATTACGGACCGAGACAATGTATATAAATTTCTCTGTATAAATGCAGTGATATTTAATAACGTTCGGTTCTATATAGCGTTCAGTGGGGTTGGACATGCGCCTGTGTTGATGATTCACCACATTAAATACAATGATGAACATCTGTCTAGGTTGTTTTTAGTCGGAGATGCACCTGTATTTTCTGTCACCGAGAAACGTACCTGAACACACCTCTTTTCGAGACCACCATGCCCACCGGCATAGCTACTGTATATTCACAAGCACCATTGTTATTTAAACGAGGCAGGACAAAGACATGAAAATAGACTGTTGGCGGGGTGTAAGATACCATTAAGCATCATATAAAATAGGGCCCTAGGTGTTATTAATGTTTCACCACCTGGTCTCACTCATCCACCCTGTCCAGCCACCCAAGGAGGATGGTTCCTAACTAAACTGTGGCTCAGGGCTTTTTATGGCGCTGTCATAGCAGCCTGTTTTACAGGCTACAGAAAATGCTTCAAGCCAATGCAACGTGAATCCCTAAAGCCATCTTTCATTATGTTCCAAAAATCCTCAGCAGAATGAAGACCAACAGAGGTGTAATTTCCAGGTGGTGCAATAAATCCAGTCTGAAGTTTGTTTTTGTATAGGAACTGTGTCAGAACGCTGAGTCCCTTGTTGTGTGCCCCGAAGCTAAACCTGTTCCTTCCTGTTAAGAGATCAAAGATGGAACATTGAGAGCTTATTTGATCTGCAACATTGCTCAACACGTTTATCGGCACATTCTCGAATGTGTGCGTGTGGGGTGGAAGTGAGGGGAGTGATATGGAATTTCTTTTAAACCACACGGATCGAAGCCAATCACAAATTGGGCTCCACCTCAGGTCTTCACAGCTGAACCCATAAAGAAGAGGGCAAGTCAGGTCATCCTCTGGGACGCCAAGATTACAGAATGTGGTGATTAAAACCAACTACAACATTCTGTCTGAAAAAAATCCAATCCACAAATCCAACTGCTACAATCCATTTGGCCACCTGGGCACCAGTGGGGGGGGGGGTTCCCCCATGCCCATCCGGGGAGAACGTCTCGGGCGCTGGGCAGATACACCCAGGACAGGGCACCAATCCATTGCTGGGCACACCCTCACACATCTACACACACAAACACACACTATACAGGGCAATTTAGAGCATTCAATTTACCTTAAATCCATGTTTTTGGACTGTGGGAGGAAACCGGAGAACCCAGAGAAAACGGGGAGGACATGGAAACTCCCAGATCAGGATTCGAACCGGGAATCCCTCGCTCTGAGAGGCACACGTGTTAACCACTAAGCCCCCGTACCGCCCTAACAATTTAGTATCAAGTATTTTATTATAGTTTTTTTCTAACCATTTATTTAAAAAGATGCTCAAGGTCGTGTGTTATTGTGAATAAATCACCGGAATAAGGTGTAACGGGAATCTGCTATGCGTTACCACTTTCACAACACCCCTTTCCCGTGATTTATTCACAATAATGCACAACCTTGAGATAAACAGTAATTTAGAATCAAGATCAGGAAGGCTGTTGCAAACTTGAGGAGCTCGTAGGAAAATTTTGTGACTCCGTAGTTGGACTTGTGATGTCCACCATCTTTAAGCGTCTCCCTTTTTGGCCTGCTTGCTCTTTTTAAGCTGCTGTCAGGCTTAATCCATCTCCTACTCTTTCTCTTATACACCCCCACACTTACCCCCGTCATGCTTCTGCACATGGTAGCGCTGAATACTGAGAGCGTGATTCTATTCCCACTATATTTAGCCCACGCACTGCATAACACACTTCCCTTTGCACCACTATAAGCTTCAGTCTTTCTCGCTTCCACAGTCGTTATGCAATCGCAGGTCCGGACTTGTTTTCCAGCACATTCTGTGAATCTACTTTAACCTCTGTGTTTCTTTAAGCATTAAACGCTTTTGTTCCATTAACTCCAGTCTGCCTTTAACCTTAAGTCCAGTACCAACAGTAAAAACACTACGTTCACCCTGAGCTACATCGTGATGCTTTATAGAATAAACAGAAAGGAAGGTGATGCTGGATAATTGCATAATGCATAGCCTCATTTTCCTTTTACGTTTATTTAGCTGGAGCTTTTAACAATAGGACTTGATCTTAAAGCAGCGTTACAGTGTTTAAGCTTGATCATCTGAAGAGCAGCCGATGTGATGGGGCTCAGATGCACCTCTACTCACTACACATACATCTGAGTGTATGTATCATGTATGTAAGAGGACATTACAAAACCATACGTTGCGTCACTTTGGAAGAGCGGGTCCACCTTTACTCCTCCTGCACGTATTTCGCCGTCCAGCTCAGTTCGGCTACGTTTTATTGTATAAAGCTGGAAACAAAGACACAGACACCAACATTAGTTCCTGCTCGACAGTCAACATCCATACATACATCCATCTATACATTCATCCATCCACATATTCATCTGTCTATACTCTTATTTATCTGCTTTAGCATATTCCTTCCTGAATCATCAACATCCATTCATCTTCTATCAATCCGTACATTAATCCATACTTCCATCCATACATTCATTCATATATCCATCCATACATTCATCCCTGATTCATCTGCATTAGCATATTCTTATATACATACATTAATGCATTTATTCATATATCCATCCATCTATACATCTCTGATTAATCTGCTTTTGCATATTTCTTCCAAAATCGCCATCATCCATACATACATCTAAAAATCAAGCCATCAATCAGTTCATTCATCCATACATCCATACATCTAGAAATCTAGCCATCAAACAATACATCCATACACCCATACATTCATCCATACAATAATCCATCCATACATGCATACATCCATCCATCCATCCATCCATCCATACATACATACATACATACATACATACATACATACATACATACATACATACATACATACATCAATACAGCTCTTATTTCTCTTCCTTGGCATATTTCTTCATGAATTGTCAACATCCATCCATTCATTTACAATTACATACATTCATACGTCTGTCAGTCCATCCAAACATTTTTGACTCATCTGTTTTCTTTACATTCGTTTTTGTATAAGGTTTTTTTGATTGGCACCCAGCTGCAGAACTCACTGGGCTCATGGCAAAGAACGTAAATGCTGCATGTACATGACTGGTTGGTGACATACATTTTTTTAAGGCACGCTGTTGTTTAATAATTTTAATTTTTTTAAACTGCTAATTAAATCAAAATGCATTTTTTGGACATGACCTCAAACTAATGAACCTGTTTTGTAAAAGGTCTTGTTGATGTTGTGACAGCGTTGTGTGCAGCTCATACTGCATACTCTGAATGCACTCATTGCTTTGACATGATCACGACTCTAATGAAGCATGTACAGATTCTCCTTCCTAACAGCAAAGGCGGGATTTCTTCACATGGTGTGCAGGTGCATGCTGGGTACAGGTTTGTTGGTTATAGAGTATTTCACTGATGGCTGATATTTTTTTCTGAAGTCTTTTGAAAGGTCATGTGGTAACGGATGATTTCAATGAGGTATAGCATGTTGTTCTCCCCTTAAGGACTGAGCTTGACATTTACAGGACGAGGATGAGGATGAGGATGAGGACGAACAGTTGAGTAGCTGCTCCATCTGCTCCGTTTGCAGTAAGCTGTGTATTTGGTTATTCTATCAGCGATCACTGACATCCACCGTTTCCTTCCTCCTTGCGAGCCGGAGCAGGTATGAGTTCGAGCTTTATTGTGTAACCTGCTCATGGAGTCTAAAATAAAGTGAAATAACACAAATCTGCAAAACATGAATGTAAACAGCATAACATAACACTTATATATACACACTGATGGAGCACGAATATTGATGGATGAAGTCTAAGACTGATCCTTTCCCTGTGTTTTTCTCTCTCACTGTGTCATGGCTTTGTAAATGTTGCTTACAACACAACTGATTCCACCTGATTGCTCTGCTTCAGCAGCTGCCACTTAACGAGCTCTCAAATCAATAGCTTTGATTGCTGTGGTTCAGAAAAAACAAAGGAGAAAATGCTGACGTGTGTTTGTGTGTGTGTGTGTGTGTGTGTGTGTGTGTGTGTGTGTGTAGTATTGTGAAAACAAAAACTTATCTACACAATGTGGGGACCTCGTGTTAGAGAGAGTGTGTGTGTGTGTGTGTGTGTGTTTGTATGTGTATGTACCATGTATATAAATAACATTGTGTAAATGCAAACCGGTCTACACAATGTGGGGACCTCATGTTATTGTGTGTGTAAGTGTGTACATGTGTTTGTGTGTGGGTGAGTTTGTGTCTGTGAGAGAGAGAGATGGTCGGGGGGGAAAACTGTGCGGCCAAATAAGACTTTCAAGTTCCTCTTAATTATGACTGATCCATCACTGAGGTCATTTTTTTGGAGGAAATGAAACTGAAAATAACCAGACATCCAGTCTCTTAACAACTGAAGTAACAATCCCATAATAGTCTTTTAACCACACACATTTGCATATACAGTTGCTAAAATGGCAGTGGATTGTGAATCAGATGTTGCAAGCTTCCTCGTCCCTGTGTTTATAGTATATTCTTATATGGTCTAAAGGAACTCACAAGCTTCGATGCTTTAAGGCTGGATGCTGCACTGCTGCTGGTGGGCAGCTCTTGCCCTTAGGAGGCGCTCTATCAGAGCAGCTTGTGGAGACAAGGGCTTCCCCCGGTGTCTCAACACACTCGCTCATGCCTCTTAGGTGATGCTCTAGTAGAGCAGCTGGTGAGGACGTGTCCACCTACTGGGTCTCAACATGGTCGCTCTTGCCCCTTAGGTGGTGATCTGTCAGAGCGACTGGTAAGGACATGTGCTCCCCCTAGGGTCTTGACATATCACTCTTCCCTTTGGTGATGCTCTATCAGAGCGACTGGTGAGGACATGTGCTCCCCCTAGTGTCTTCACATGTCACTCTTCCCTTTGGTGATGCTCTACCAGAGCGACTGGTGAGGACATGTGCTCCCCCTAGTGTCTTCACATGTCACTCTTCCCTTTAGTGACGCTCTATCAGAGAGACTGGTGAGGACATGTGCTCCCCCTAGTGTCTTCATATGTAACTCTTCCCTTTAGTGACGCTCTAGCGGAATGGCTGGTGAGGACAAGTGCTCCCCAGTGTATTGACATGTCACTCTTCCCTTTGGTGATGCTCTATCAGAGCGACTGGTGAGGACATGTGCTCCCCCTAGTGTCTTCACATGTCGTGCTTCCCTTTAGTGATGCTCTAGCAGAGCGGCTGGAGAGGACGTGGCCACCTACTGGGTCTCTACACGGTCGCTCTTGCCCCCTTAGATGGTGATCTGTCAGAGTAGCTGGTGAGGATAAGTGCTCCCCCCAGTGTCATTACATGGCACTCTTCTCTTTGCTGATGCTCTATCAGAGCTGCTGGTAAGAACAAGGGCTCCGCCCAGTATTTTGACATAATTGCTTTTACCTCTCAAGGTGATGCTCTATCAGAGCTGCTGAGGACACATCCACCCCCAGTGTTTCGACGTGTCACTCTTCCCTCTTAGGAGGTGCTCTTTCAGAGCAGATTGTGAGGACACAGGCCCATCCCGTGTGTCTCAACACGGTCGCTCTAGCTACTTAGGAGGTGCTCCATCAGAACAGCTCATAAGGACAAGTGCTCCACCCAGGGTCTCAATGTGGTTGCTCTAGTTACTTAGGTGGTGCTCTATCAGAACAGCTCATAAGGACAAGTGCTCCCCCTAGTGTCTTAACACGGTCACTCTAGTTGCTTAGGTGGTGCTCTATCAGAACAGCTGGTGAGGACAAGTGCTCCCCCTAGTGTCTCGACATGTTGCTCTTCCCTCTTAGGAGGTGCTCTATCAGAGTAGATTGTGAGGACACAGACCTATCCCGTGTGTCTCGACACGGTCGCTCTAGGTTCTTAGGAGGTGCTCCATCAGAACACCTCATGAGGACAAGGGCTCCCCCTAGTGTCTCAACACGGTTGCACTAATCTTAGGTGGTGCTCTATCAAAACAGTTGGTGAGGACAAGTGCTCTCCTTATTCGTCAGGTACGAGTTTGCTCTTTCTTTTGCATTTTGTTAATTTGATTTGTTTTGTGTGGGGTGCAGATGCTCTCTGAGGTAAACCACTGTGTGCATGCGCTGCAGTAGGAGTGGCGCCACCTAACGCATGGTTTGATTTGTAGTGGTCTTGTGAGTGGCTGATTCTTGTTGCCTCCATATTCCAACCCTTTAGAGAACATGCAAATCCCCTGCCTTGCTCGGAAATGAAAAGGAAGCTCCAAATGTTCATAGGATGAGAGTACTGTTCACTGTGAACATGCGTATGCCTCTAATGTATCTGTTATAACCAGGATATAAAGCAGGATTTAAAACCTGCCATGCTGCTATCAGGACAAAAATAAAAGATCTCAGCAGGGTCATGGTTCTATCATCGTGTAGGGACCTCATCCTTCTCGGCCCGATTCAGGGTGTAGGCGTATATATGATCGCGTGAGATGAAGGTTCAGGAAACCCTGAAAAAACAAACAGGACTGGGGCTGAAATGGCAGAGGAATACGAGGAAAGCCGACAAGTAAGAAAAACAGGGCAAAGTTAAACAAACCCTGATGACATCACGGAGCAGATGGGAGACAGGAACGCCGCCACGTCCAGCCCCAACGCAACGATGCTCTATTCCATGGAAATAATCTGAGGTAAGGAGTTAACCTCAAGGCAAATAATAGAACGGTATGAAAACTCTGCTCCGAAGACACGTGATCTGTTGCATTCTCCACATTCAGCCAGATTCACTGTAACCTCCATGCTCACTGCTGACCACGATTTAATTTCATTGCTTGATTTAACTGTAATTTAACAAAAACACCTTTGATGTTTCTTTTATGTGAGGATCAAGTTTTAATTCATTCTAATTGGTGATGCTGGAGGTAAAAACATTTAGCCGTCCAGCGGAAGTTTCCCGTCTAGCATCCATTTTTCCTTTAATCACGTGTTACCCTTACAAATAGTGGATGTGGCAACCACTGTTTATGAGGGATTAAACCACTGTTTATGAGGGATTAAACCATTGTTTATGAGGGATTACAGTAGTCATGGTCACCGATGTTAATGAGTGATTACAGTAGTTGTGGCAACCATTGTTTATGGAGGATTAAACCATTGTTAATGAGGGATTACAGTATTTGAGCCCATCACAGTTTATGAGGGATTATAGTTTAAGGATTATGATGAGCGAAACCTAAAACCAAATCAGTGGCAGGGCCTCAGAGTCCTCCCTGTTGTTGGGAAGTTAATGAGTAGTTAATGTGATATTACAGTGTACACACCTTGATACAGTGTGTTAATCTCTCAGCCACATCCTTCCTCATTACACAGATACACATCACCTGATGTTTAAACCTGATGATCTCAGCTGAAACTCGCTCTGCTGTCTGCTGTTGGTCCCTCGGTGTCAGTCAGCTTTTATTTGCATGAAACCCATTATGGATGATGACCAGCGGTGTGGCGTTCCTACATCAAATATTACACCCAAAACACGGCGGGAGAGTAACCCTCAGGGTTCCTGTCCTCTGTCCTTTGTATCTCCCCCTCGTATAAAGTTCACCCCCCACACCTCATCTCCAGTCTCATATCCTGAGTGGAATGTGCTTTGTTGGGTTTGGAGAACCTCTACCAGATGTAAACACAACGGCGCGAGAGGCAGCTTCTCTGTTCAGCGAGAGAGGAAAATGGACAAGGATCTTTGACCTCCGCCCGGCCAGTGTGAGGCTGCAGTTGCGACACTTACTCGTGATTAATCAGACACATCAATAGCCTCCGAGGCGAGGGTGTGGGAGAGGGGTTTCAGACCATTACAGAGAGCACAGGTCAGCTGGAGAACACACACTGGAACCTGCTGGGATCTCCAGATCACCATTCTTCAATGTTCAGCCAGTGTAGCCACAGCTTGCATCTCCACAGGCTTCAAACAGGCCAGATGTGCTGAGTGTGGAGACGGACGTATGGTCAGATCAGGGATTAAAAATGGATCTCGGAATCCATGAGATCAATATAGAAACTCCATATTGACTCTATATTTATTCAGTTACAATCATTTAAAATGGTATAAAATCTATAATCTCTCTCTCAAAAAAGATGGATATACCTACAATAATCCCTCATAAACAACAGTTGACGGAACTACTATAATACCACACAAACAACAGTGTATTTAACTATAAATCCCTTATGGACAACAGTTGATTCAACTACCATAATCTCACATAAACAACATCTGATTTAAGTACTATAATCCCACATAAACAACAGTGTATTTAACCTCCTAAGACCCGAACTCTTGGCATAGCATGCGTTTTTGTCCACACATGTGGACGCCAGGTCCTAGGAGGTTAACTATAAATCCCTTATGAACAACAGTTGATTTAACCAACATAATCCCACATAAACAACAGTTGACTTAACCATAATAATCCCTCATAAACAACATTTGATTGAGCTATAATAATCCCTCATAAACACCAGTTAATTTAACCATAATAATCCCTCATAAACACCAGTTAATTTAACCATAATAATCCCTCATAAACACCAGTTGACTCAACTATAATAATCCCTTATAAACAACAGTTGACGCAACTATAATAATGCCACATAAACAACAGTTGACTCAACTATGGTAATCCCTCATAAACAACATTTGATTGAACTATAATAATCCCACATAAACACCAGTTGATTTAACTATAATAATCCCTCATAAAGAACAGTTGACTCAACTACTATAATCCCTCATAAACACCAGTTGATTTAACCATAATAATCCCTCATAAACAACACTTGACTCAACTATAATAATCCCTCACCAACAAAAGTTGACTGTTGACTGCTGAATGTTGGTTTCCCCAATCTCAATTACAACTATAATTATTTTAACTACAACGATAAAACGTATTGAAACCTTTACAAGTAAAGGGTGTTTGATTTATCGAACGGCGGTTTAACCGTTTCCAAAAATACAAGCGAATGTACAAACCTTATGTAGCCTACACAGTGCACTAGTTTTGAAATCTAAAGTCGTTTGGGACTAAACCTGTGTTTTTTCCGGCTCTTCTCCGACGTCCCCTTTAAGACCGTACCAGAAAACCGGGGTGTTTCAAATATCCCAGTAGTGTTCTACTTAGCACGCTAACAGTCCGTATAGAATTGAAATAACACACTCTAGTGAACGCCCTACTCGCTTGAATTGGAGCGCGGCCGCGGTTGACGTTCAGCGGGAGGCTTTACAAATAACCGAAGAGCAGGCAGGTTTCAGTGGTCTCTGCGGGGTTTCTCGGTCATTTTGGGGGGATTTTAGAAGTCACCGCGGATCATGGGGGCTGCAGTCGGGTTTGGGACTGGTCCTGTTTTGGATGATGGAGTGAGGCAGTTATAAAGAAGAGGAGTGCCGACAGAGAGGAGATAGACGCAGAGCCGCGGAGAGCGGTGCAGTTGAAAACAGTTCTGGATGTGGATTAATAACCGAACACTTCGTACAGCTATTCCAACGAAGCCGCGGCGAGTCCTCAGGAGGAGCGGGGTTTAAGACAAAGGTAGGACGCTGGTTTCATGGAAATGATGGATTGTTGTTGTTTTTCGCGAGTTGCGGCTCATTTGCTTAAACTGGCCAATTTGCACGAGCGCAACGGTTAACGGTGTTAGCTCGTTAGCTCCCGATCGGTTCCAACCGGCGCTGCCAAATCCTCGAATTTCACTTGTTTACCGCCTTTCTTTGTCTGTTTTACACTTCTCCTTCAGTTATAATCAGCAAATTACACTAGAAAACGAGATATTTACACGCAGGGGTATTTTTAAAGCGGCCTAACTGGGTCAAGCTAACCGCGAGCTAGCCGTGTTAGCTTGTTATAGAACCTCAATAACGTTCCAAGAAAAAGCCCCGGTTCCCCCCCACGGTACCACCACAGTACCCCCCAGTACCCTCACAGTACCCCCCGACACCCAGCCTCAATACAGAGCACAAAACAGCTGCTCTATTCACGAATACAGAATTATACTACAGCTGAGGATTCGATTCTTTAAGACAACGATTCGATTATTTTCGATACTGAAGTTTCCCCACGATACGATTTGCTGCGATTAAATACGATCCAATATCCAATACTTTTTTATACATTCAATCTGTAAAGTTTCAAATAAATCATCAAGAAAATTAATTAGCCCTTTATTGAGATTTAGTAACTTGATCGGATCTAGATTCTTCAAGCCAATGATGCAATTATTTTCTATACTTAAATGTTTCCCACTAGGCGATACAATGAAATACGATCCAAGACATACTTTCATTTTTTACATTAAATCTATTAAGTTTGAAATAAATCGACAAGAAAACAATGAGCTTTTTGTTTAGATTAAGAAACTGTTCTATTCACACACACCGGTTCTTCAAGCCAACGATTTGATTGTATTTGATACTGAAGTTTCCCACGATTCGGTATGATTAAGTACAATCTTTTTCCTCTGTTTTTTCCCCATTTAATCTATTAAGTTTCCAAATAAAAGATAAAAGTATTTAGCCTTTGTTGAGATGCCAACGATACGATTATTTTCGATACTTAAAAAATCCCTGTGATTCGATACGATTAAGTATGATCAAATACACACTCTCTCTCTCTCTCTCTCTCTCTCTTGCTCTTTCTTCTACCCAGTGTAATTTGGTGTTGGTAAACAAAGTGTTCTTAAAATTCAAAAAGTCTCTCTCTCTAATAAATATATATATAAATCGGAGACTTGATGACAATTTTCTTTCTAATACGTTTTAAATAAATCAACCTTTATTGAGCTACAGAAACTGTATTCTGTTCACGTGTGCAGGTCGAGACTATTTATTATTAAATTAAGACAACAAAGTGAAAATTGAACTCTACAGTCGAACATGTTTAATTTTGGAAACGTCAATATTTCTATATATTGAAGAACATGTAATGTTTAATATATGTCATGTAGATTTAAAGTGCTTGGTGTGTGTCATCTCTATAGTGATTGGCGCATGGGTAGAGGGGAGGCGGTGACTTAGGCACTCGGTGTAGAGCGAGGAAAGTTATCTTGCCAAATAAGTGAATGACTTCGATGAAACATGTCTGTTAAAATGCTCGCCACCCGGGGGCGTAGAACTGGTAGTTTTATATATTTTAAAAGCACCATAGATTTGGAATCTATCACAACACACTGTTCCATGCAGTTTCATTCTCAGGAGCTGATTAGTGAGTTACTCTGCTTCTTTGAGTTGGCAGCGTAGGTCTGATGTCTCATGTCTGATCCACTGAGCATCACTAAAATTGTGCCTTTGTAGCGGAGTATCGTGTACCTGCCATTTTTAAAAGCCGCATTTTTTTTGTGAATAGCGCCGCTTTTTGAAAAAGCGGAAGTCTTTTAATGGGTACGGGACGCAACATTGGGATACGGGATACGGGACGCTGCTGTACTTTCCTCTTGTGAAGTATAAGGGAAGTTGGAAGACAATGAGGTAGCACCACCTGCAGCATTGGAGAAGATCTAATCAACAGTATACGATGTAGCGGCAGCCAACATGAACACATCGATTAAATAAATTCAAATTGATTCGTTTTTATACCTCTAGTTTGTGGTGTTGAGTCTAAGTTGTGAGACGGTTATGTGAATGTTGATTCTTGAAATAAAGTCTGAGTTGCATATTAAACAGTCAGTATTAGGCCTGGGCGATATAGCGAAAATGTACCGATACCGAAATTTATGATGCTAACCGACGTCATTTTGCTCATATCGGTATTTTCGGTATCTAAAAAATTAAAAGAAAAGTTGTTTTGTCTTTTTTGTCGGCAACGTTCATGTTCCTTTAAGAGGCTGCACTCCGTGTCAATAAAAAGCTAACTGTACCATCAATATGGCTGTGAAGTATTTATATTGGCCTTATACGTGCTTTATTTTTGGGGTATGTGTGTTCAAATTTTCGTCCATTCATCGTTATCGAGGTGAACTGCTCAATATATCGCAATAGTGATTTTAGGCCGTATCGTCCCAGCCCTAGTTAAGTAGACACCAACTACAATGAGATTCATCAAACCTGAGCATAAAAAAAAACACGTTTAAAAAAAAAAAATTTAATAGCGAGTGTCTGTGGAAGAGGCAGTCTGTCGTTTGAACACTTCAATAATTTCCAGTTGTATTTCCTCAACACCTGTCTGTAAAAGTAAGCGCTTGTTATGCTGTACATTTCCATTCAGAATAAAGGTAAATACTGGGCTTTTGAGCGCTAAATGTGAGCAATAAAGCTGTATGAGATAGTACCGTGTGGTCTGGATGGGCAGGAACAAAGATAAGGAGACGCTGTGATTAGTGGGTTGTTTATTAACCTCCACATTAAATTATCCATAGAAGCGCGGAACCAAAAGTAGGTCGACATACCGCCTCCACACCCATATGAGCTCGTTGGACATGTTTTTATAGCACCATGGATTTTATTACATAATATCTTATGTAGCAATCAACTCTGAAGGAAATCTATTGGCACACGTTGGGTTCAGTGGACTTCTCCCTCTGCACCTCCTCTCATGATCAGGCTCATCGAATCGTGTTTTTGAAGATCGCACGGAGACGTACTTCTGAAACCCGAACTCCCTGAACCCTGTAAGCATCTAATTATATGTATGATGCTGTGTGATGGGTGCTTTCATCAATTGTTTTTTTGATCCATTTATCAATTTGTGATTGGGACTTTTAAGTGAGGGGGAGTGGTTAGGGAGAAGGGACATCAATGTGAAGGTTGGGGGTTCAAATGGCAAGTCCAAAAAGTCGAAGCTGTCAACCTGGGTCCTAGAGCAAGAACATTAACCTTGATTGGTCACGCTGCTGTTTGGTGACCGCTGTGTTCTGACTGAAAACATCAAGTTGCGATACTTCTAAGTCACTTTGGTTAAAAGCGTCTGATAAATGGCCTTATGTCGATGTAACGTCTTCTGGATGGGGGTGGTGGGGGTTGAATGGGTAAGATGTACACTATTTCATGATCTATGGAACTCTTTATGTAAATTAACATACAAACTGATTGATTCAGATCAGTGGAACGGTTCTGTCCTTCATAAATGTTAATAAACTATTAAGTTATAAAGTATTAAGTGGTTTTACGTAACACAACCCAACCTCAATCAAACCCCCCACAATGCTGAAGTATAACACATTATATTATGTATAATGTTAAATACTTTTGACTTAGGATTTAAGTTTATGAATTGTTAATAAATTAATATAGCGCTTTTTACATCATTGCGTTTGTCACAAAGCAGCTTTAGTGTGATAAGCCCAACCCCCCAAAGGGCAAGCCGAAGCGACAGGGGCTTCAGTGAGCAGCCGGGCAGCTTCAACAGTGTAGGACAGCCATGTACAGATTGTGTAGAGATCACAATCTAGATCATTATCTAAACTACACTGCTTAAAAAAACGTCTGTGGAACAATAGAACAGACAACAGGTAGAAATAAGAGGCACTTACCAAGACCCCCCCTCCCCCTATAAAGGAGTGCTTCTGCAGGTGGTGACCACACCCCTTTTCTCTGTTCTCATCCTTTCTGGCTGATGTGTTGGTCACTTTTGCATTTGGTCAGTTCTCTCACCATAGAGGTAGCATGAGGCGGTGTCTACAACCC
>JAOUQT010299110.1:0-16309 GCA_025769995.1 Xyliphius kryptos | reverse complement strand
CAGATATATATGATTTTTATAGCCATGCATATAATACATCTGTATTCTATGAATACTGAATGAATGTATATGACACTTTACAGACAGGAAACCATTGTATGTGCGTATTGTGTTTAGACAGTGCCTTGTGCACAAGGGCATGGCTTGCTCTAGTGCTTTTTGTAGGTAAACAACTCACCAAATTTTATGGGCATAGTTCTTACACCTCTGGCATAAATCCTTATTAGGTGTCTTCTTTCCATATAGTAATCTGAAATTTTCTAAATTTGTTACTTTACGTAAAAAAAAATTGCAAGTTTTCGTGTTCAATATTGATTAGTTAGATTTTTTTTAATTGCTTACCTTTATTACTTAGTTGTTTAAAATGCTTGCTTATTATTATTTTTTTATGTGGTATGTTTTCTATAACTGATAAACACACCAGCCTGGTAATTAGAGGTATGTGGGTGTACATGGTATTTTTGCCCAAATTGTGTATGTGTTCATAATTTACTACAGGAACTTAATTAATTTGCTTAGGACACCAATAGTTTTGGATTTGGAAGAACCTCTCTGATATTTTTTTTCTTGTCCTGGTAGGTGCCTACTACAGACAGTGACTTGAAAACTGCACTGCTGACTTTATATTATATGTGCTGTTTTTTTTTTTTTAGTTCTGTTTTTTTAGTTTGTTTTGAAGGCCATATCCTGCTGATCCTATCAGGGAGGGGTTTGGGGAGGGGGTTATGAGGAAATGAAATGTCACAATGTGAAAGGCCATTAAGACCTTTATTAGCCTACTGAAAAATGCTGTATACTCTTCTGAAAGTGTTTTACGTGTATTTTTAAGCCAAACAGTGGATGAAATGATCTCTGTTTCAAAACAAAACCATTTCTGTTTGTGGTCTGAGAGACTGGCTTTACTTAGTAGTATTCTGCAAAGACTCCAGAGATATTACTTTGGTTCTGTGGGCTTCCGTCACATATTTTCTCTCAGGCTGCTTGTTCTGTGCAGTACTGCTGAACGAAAGCGTCTCGTCTGCTATGAGCTCCTCTTGTATAGAAATCACTTTATATTTAGTAGAAGCAAACGTGTGCATGTGATCGGGGTCTTTAGCTGAACACGTGTCTCTAGTTCACCTTTTTGTATATTACAAATTACGCCATTAAGTATTTGAGCTTGTTTAATTTAATCCGATGCTCAGATGTCCAGAATTGATAAAAGAAAGAACTTGAGGTTTGAAGCTTGCTGGCCTGGAATCTGTATAAATACAACTGAAAATTAAAAGACACAGGAATCTGTCAACAGATTTACAAAGTGCCAAGTTTCCTTGTCATGGATCTGACAGCTAATATTCTTTTTTTCTGGATTTCATGTGTATTTATTTTTATTTATGTTTGTAAAAATAAGAATCATTCAGACACATGTAAGTATATTTTATTTTTTGATATGGGATCAGTTTTTTTTTTTTTCCTTCTTTTTTTAAAAAAAACCTGTTTGTCACATGCAAATACATAAAGACAACTGACATGCTGTTTTCAGACCAATTACATGTCTGCTTGTCATTTTTTCTTCGTAAACCAAACTCAAATAACAAACCTTAAGCACATACTTTCTCGAATTAGAAAGCTGGTTTATCTGTATTCTTGCTATTTCTGTAATGCTTTTCTTGTAAATGCTGGTGTTGGTTGAGGATACTGGATTAAGCATAGATTATGGACTGTGTAAAACCTATGTAGTCAAAAGGCAAAATATTTTTTTTTACAAGGAACCAGTATAAAACTCAACAGTTTTGGTCTCTGCCTACATGTGGTCTGCAAGAATTAACTAGTTGAAAGTCTAAACTTTAAAAGGATCTCTGCGCCATCAGTGAAACGAACTGAAGTCCAAAAAGTAAGTTCCTATTTGTGTGACAAGTAAGCAGTGTTGTAGTTTAGCAACTAAATAAAAAAAAGCTCTTAATCTGGCCTTATAATTTAAGGTCAGAGTGAAAATGAAGTTTTAACAGACAATCTTTTAATAGATATATTTTTGATTATTATGCCTAGTAATCTTTATCTTAAGTGTCATGATTGTAACAAGCACTAGGTGGAGTTTTACGAGCCAGCAAAGTAAATGTGTTTGTTCTGTCTGAATTGTGCTCATTCATTTAAAATGTGTCCTAGACTTTTGGCTGTAAAACTACGCCATATCTCTGAACTCAAACACATGACCGGATCAAAGTCAGATTTTAATATTTTAAACAAGAATGACGTTAAACACAGTCCATGTGTTCAGAAAGTCTAACTGAATCCACAAACTGAAGATTACTGAGGATAATAAAAACAGTATGATTAATGCTGATTATAATGTGTATTAAACTGTAATGACTGTCTCGAATCAGTGGTGATGAATCAGTTGTAAGTATTATGACTCTAGCTATAAACTCTCTGAGGTTTGCTTCCCTGGTTGTTAGTTTCTAGTTTGAACAGAATGGCTATTCTTTACTGTGTGAATTGGACCAACTGGATTGTATTATCTTTATGTATTGTAAATACTACAGTAAAATATACTTGCTTCACTTTACTTGGTGACATTTTTCTTTAACTAATATTTTAAATATATTAAAATACTATTTTAATTAAGATCAGTTTAATGATTTTATCAGACATTATTTTACAGAGTTTTGTGTCTTCATCAGTTTTTTTTTTCTTGCTGGCGGTGACTCATTGTAATTTGACTTTAAAACCTAGATAAGTGTAATGTTACAGTTTCGTTAACTGTTGGAAATGTTTTATTTATAAATGCTCGTCCAAAAATTTAAAGACCAAAACATTCAAGGAGAGATATAATGTACTGTCAGGCCCTTACATGTATTTAGATGCTGTTTATAGACAGCTACTACAAAAAAACATGCAGCAATGAAACATTTTGAGCATTTTATAATGCCTAAGATAACAAGAAATGGAAATATACATTAAGTAAATAAAAAGATCATTTTAATTACAGCAGTTACTGTGGTTGACTTCTGCATAGGGCAGACAAGGTCCAGTTACCATTCTCTAGTTGGTAGATTGCTAATAGTTGGTGATTGGCGATATCATTTCTGTAAATGTTTCTGATTTTAATCATAATTAAAGTATGATATGGATTTCATTAATGACTTCAGTTCAAATACAAACTCTGCTGTAGTATCTATTCAATTCTCACCTGATTGCCGTTTTGTCCATTGACCATAAAAATAAAAATAAATTATGGATAAACTTAGAACTAGGGTTGGTCTCAGGAACTAAAAAATTCTTTGAAAGAATTATTGGTGAATATGGAAAGTATTGGACAGATGACCTGTGTTTATATTCCTCAGGCTCGAGGGTGCTGTCTTACCCCAGCTTTACTGTTACTACCTCTCTTTAAGTATGGTTTTCTTGACTCTTCACAGGTAATTGAGGATTAAACAATATATTTATTTTTGGAATATCAATAAAGGGCCTGGGTGGCACGGTGGCTTGGTGATTAGCATGTTCGCATTTCAGTGCTGGTGAGTCCTGGTTCGGTTGGGTGGAATTTCCATGTTCTCCATGTCTGCGTGGGTTTCCTCCCACAGTTTAAGGTAAATTAAATGCTGTAAATTGCACTGTATAGTGTGTGGCTGTGTAAGTAAGGATTAAGCAGAACATAATGAATGAATAAAAGGCCTAATTGGACTTGAGTGCCATTAAGCACCCAAGTAGTACAAAAGAACTCAAACCTGAGTTTTAAAAGTCATTAAATCAGCATTTTCTTACATTAAAATGTAAAAGGTTTCCTGCCAAAACCACACATTGAAGTACTTATTCACACATCAGTTTCTTATATTGATTAGTGTGAGGGTCATAACCTGAAAAAAAATAAAAATTTTCAGCCGATTCAAAATGTAGCTCCTGGTATTCTTACCTCTATTCTGTACACCTTACAATAACCAGTAAGTTACAGAACCAAGTTTTTATTAGTGCTTTGTAATTTACTAACTGGTGTTGAACCAGTGACCGTGCTGAAATGACTAGACTCTAAAGAAGGAGACGCAACTTTTTTAAGAAAAAAAAACTAATATTCAAAGAGCCTTCATTTGTTTCAATGGATACATGATGCTCTTTTGGAACAAAACAAAACAAAAATGACATGACTCCTGAGGTTGATGCCAAGGTATCAGAAATCTGAGCAAGTGTAAGAATGTGGGCGACATTTACAAAGGCCAAAACAAGCCAAACGTATTTAACATAATTGTTTTGGGTTTTTTTTTTTTCTCAGAATATGTCATCATGATGTGAAATTTAACTGTGTCTAAACATGTCTAATGAAACAAAGGAACTATATATAATTAAGTAAGCACTGTGGGTAAATCAATACATGAGTATGTATTAACTTGAGTTACTATAACCTTGGATGCACTTAACCATGTCTGAAATTAGATGTCACAATATTGTTAGTTTAATTGTTCGTAACAAATCATAACGTCTACCTTTCTGTGATTTTTAAATCATTTTTAGTCTTGTACAAAATTAACTTTCCACAATTTTTAATTTACTTATTTTTTTAACATAACTTACAAATTTAGCTCCACATGAGCATCTGGGCATCACAATGTGTTGTCGTTGTTCAGGTGAAGACCCCCTTTTGGTTTATTTGAACGTACTTGCTATTCTCGCATATTGCATACTGTGTACGAGATAATTGGCCAGTTCTGATGCAACCCATGTCTCTATTAAAATCAGCTTTAGTTTAAATTAAAAGTCCAAGAACCAACTTTAAAGGCTAATTAATTAGTGGAGGAATTCCTCCTTGAAGACTTTGGATAAGCAGAGAGTAGTGTCTGTATAAACTATAAAATGCTGTTTTTTTATTTTTAGATTGACACAAATGGCATCATTGTGCTTGCTCTGTAAAAATAAATGTTCCTTAGTCTGCTTTTTTCCATGTAATTTTACAAATGAGACAAATCAAAACCGGTAGCTTCACCCAAAAGTAACCAGCATATCTAATCAATAATCAAGCTGTACTGTAATTATATGAACAAACATTATGATACTAACGAACAAGGAATTGTCCTTCAACGCCTCTGAGCTGGTTTGCCTGCATGCCTTCAAACTTTGTCACATCTTGCAGATAACAGATAATTAACAGAATTCAGTTTGGCAAAACCCAGATAGTGTGTCCTTTTATCTGTAGATAGATAGATCGATAAAGAGAGAGATAGAAAAAGAGATCAATAGATATACATAGATAGAGATAGATATATGCACACAAAGTGTATCACAAACATTAGTACACCTCACATTTTTAAGTATATCTTTTCATGGGACAACGCTGACAAAATGGCACTGGTTCATACAATGAAAAGTATGTGTGCAGCTTATAAAACTGATAATCATAATTATAACAATAATATATGTATTGTTCCCTCAAAATAACGCAATATATAGCCATTAATGTCCAAACCACCAGCAACAAAAGTGAGTACAGCTCATCATTTTGCCTCTAAAGGGTCATGTGACTAGTTAAGTGTTACTAGGTTACAGGTGTGCATATTGAGCAGGTGTGTTCAATTTTGTAGTTCAGCTCTTACACGCTAATACTGGTCACTGATAGTTCCAACATGGCATCACATGACAAAGAACTCTCTTCAAAGGCGAATTGTTGTGCTACAAGAACATTTTCAACACCCTGAAACTGAGCTGCAGCACAGTGTCTGATGGGTCCAAGATTAATTTGGTTGGTTTGGATGGTCTGAAGCATGTGTGGCAGCAATCTGGTGAGGAGTACAAAGATAAGTGTATCATGCTTACAGTCAAATGTGGTGGGAATGCCATGGTCTGGGGCTGCATGAGTGCAGCAGATGTTGGGGAATTACAATTTATTGAGGGATACATGAACTCCACTATGTACTGTAAAATACTGAAGCCGAATATGACCTATTCCTCCAGAAACTGGGTCACAGGGCAGTGTTCCAGCATGACTCCAAACACACCTCTAAGATGACTGCTAAGGGTAAAGCTGATGAACTGGACAAGCATGTCTCTAGATCTAAACCTAATAGAACATCTTTGGGGCATCCTTAATCAAAAGGTGAAGGAGTGCAAAGTCTCGAACGTCAGCCAAATCCTTGAAATAATGGAGGACTTGGAAAAATGGAAAAGCGTTCCAGTGGCAACCTGTGAAGTTCTATTAAACTTCATGCTCAGGAGAGTTTAGGCAGTTCTGGAAAATAATGGTGACCATACAAAATATTGACACTTTAGGAACTTTTATTAAGGAGTGTAGTCAACTTTTGTTGCTGGTGATTTGTTATGAGGGAAGAATAATGAACACTCTCCTCTTTGACTTATCCCATAGGTTTTCTATTGGGTTGAGGTCTGGGGACTGAGATGGCCATGAGAGGAGCTTGATTTTGTGCCTTGTGAACCATTTTTAAGTAGATTTGAGCCTCATGTTTGGGTCATATTCTTGCTGTATGACCCAGTGAAGGCCTCTGACTGAAAGCTGAGGATAGGTCATCAGATTCTTATTTAAAATGTCTATATCTCAGAGTTCATGATTCCATGTATCCTTACAAGGTTCCCAGGTCCTTCAGAGGAGAACCCCTCCCCCCCATTCTTAACTGTTGGCATGAGGTCTTTTTCCATCTGGCTCTCATTTGACCAAAGCACGTGATCCCAGTTAAAATGTCAGTACAGCTTGGCAAACTCCACCCGTTTATGCTTATGAGGATAACTCTGAAAAGGCTTTCTCCATGCATGCCTCCCAAACAGGGAGATTGTTAGCATGTAGATAGCGCCTGATGGTTGTTTGGGAGACCTCGGAACTCCAAGATGCAACCATTCGCTTTAATGCTCTTACAGTGAGAATTGGAGGACTTTTTACTTCTCTCATTCTTCTCACTGTGCGTGGAGGCACGATACACTTGCATCCTCTTCTAGACTTGTTTGTTACAGTTCGAGATGATTTGAACTTTGTAGTGATTGCTCTGACTGTAGATAAGGGCATCTGCAGGTGAGGGGCTATGTTCTTGTAGCCATTGCCTGATATATGAGGGTCGACACACATCTGCCTTACTTAATTGTGTAATGCCATATTTGTACCCCAGAAAAACAGGAAATCATAAATTACTAATTAAAGGTTTCTAGATACTGTGGTCCACTTTATAAACTACAGTAGAAATGACATAAATGGTTCAAATGCATTTATTTCCAAGAAATTAAGTGGGCCAATAATTGTGGAACGGGTCATTTCATATGGGAAATAATTATTTGTTTGTCAAAATGTTGTTGCTTTTTCTGCTATAAAATAATTAATGTTAAGGCTTGAGAACCCACAGGACTTTCTGATATTTTAGTCCATGTCCATTTCCCCTTTGCAGTCTTTACAACAGTTTTTAAATGCATTTGTTGGAATTTTATCTGTTTATCCAAAATATTATTTTGTATGAGGTCATGCAGTAATAATGAAACAGCCCAGCTTTCAATCTTTCATATTTTGCATTTAGGATTCTGTGACGGCCAGACAAATTTTTCCACACTAAACTCACCCAATCATTTATGGACCAGTTGTGCTGACCACATACTGTATAATAAAACCATTATTTAAATATTGCAATTAAATATTTAACTACTTATTTAATTGCATATAGTGCAATGTACAAAGTGTGCTGCCATTTGTGTTCATTTTAAGAATGTTTTATTCTAAGATGAAGTACATTATTTTGGTGTACTGCAAGTGTAATGTAAAATAATTGAAATCAACACTTCTTTTTGCTGTTTGGTTTATGAAACTTTACCCAAGTTTATAAAATAGTAGCTTTTGGCTTAAAGGAAACCAAATGCATGTGACAAGAGGGAAAAGAAACTGGTCTGCACGAACAACAGAAGTGAAACATTAAAACATTAATTTAATTACAATTAGTTTTATTTATGGTTTATAGGTTATAATTGTATTTATTAATTTTTTATGATTAAGTAATGTTGGCTTTATGCTACTGCATAAACTTCAAAGGCGAACTTTACAACTGCAACCTCATTATATTTGACATTTAAACCAGAATTTTGGCAAAGGGTCAAAATTACGAGTTATTTTTTTAGAACTACACCTAGTGGACAAATTACTAGGAAATTTCTTAATAATTTTTTATAGTTTTTAAAGAATTAAGGTGTATAAAGCAGCTCTATCAAGTAAGTAGTTCTGGACTTTGGTTTGAATCCAACACTGGGAGGGAGTTTTTTTTGTTGCCACTGTCGCTTCTGCTTGCTCTTTGGGGGTTTAGGCTGCTTTGTGACAACACACTGTTGCAATATAAAAGCACTATATAAATAAATTACTTGAACCTGAAACTGTTTTAGGGAAGGCCATTTTCCATTTCAGCATGACTACCTTTTTAAACAAAGCAGGGTACATATAGATGTGTTTATGTAAGTCTGGTAAGGGAAAAAACCTGACTAGCCCACATTGCAGTAGGTTCCTCTTATTCTCTGACCTCAGAAAAGAGCAAAAGTTCTTACACCCCAAAATCGTGTAGAAAGTATTCATTAAATAGTGAAAGCTGTTATTGCTGCAGGGAGAGGCAGGCTACTGTAGATATATAGACATCCCAGTACTTTTATTCCTATAGTTTATGTAACTGGCAGCAGTTATTACAAGAATATTCTGTGATGTCAGACATGTCAGTATGAGAAAGGTTCAAAGACAAAATGGCATTAGCATTTTAAAATATTTTATTTACACATTTTACCAAAATATTTACACACAAAAATATTATTATTACTGGTGAATACTAATAATAGTTTTACATTTTTACCTTTTTTTTTTTTTTGCTTAGAAAAGGCAAAGGGCCTTTTTTTTTATTTTTTTTTTATTATTAAGGGCCCAAAGTTACCCCAATATTAATGTTCATGGTTTTGTAATTTACTTTTCGGTACATTTTAAACTCATTCATAAATTAAAATAGCATTTTACTGCACTTAGCAATTATTTTAATTGATATGACACATTATTACATTTCTTATGAAATGTGTCACATTTGAATGAGTTATTGTTACTACTGCATTTAAAATCTTCTCCAGCTTGAAGATGTGTGATGTCACTCCTGCAAAGTCGCCGGCCAAGCAGACTGTCTACTGCCCACACTACCAGAAACAATGACTGAAATAATTTGTGCCCATTTCAGCCACGGTTCCCAGCAGGGTGAGTAGCAGTGAACGTGATAGGAAGCAGGTGTGCCGCACCCCCTGAAAGCATGATAAGACTTTGTATTGGCTGAAGCTTTGTGAGGGATTCAGTCTTATTTAAAACAACTTGCTTTCTACTGCAGTATTTGTGTAAGGACAGTTAGTGGCCTTGCGTCGTAAAGTAAACATAAAACTAAGTATGATCACTATTCAAAACTGGAATTGTAATTAAACAACATACTCTGTGCTAAAGTTTATATGCTAAACAGTGCTGCTAGGCCTACAGTGAACATACAAGACTAGAATAAGTTAACATGTTGAAACGAATCCTAAAATCTTTAGCGCTTACCTTAAGTAGGTAGCATTGCGTGATGTGATGAGCACTCCAAATCGACAGACACTCTCTGGTTGAAACTTTGAGATCCCAGCTATTCTATTTACAGATCACCTATATGTTCACAACTGAAGAAGTCTGGTGATATCTGCAGCAGAAGAGTGGGTCTGAGTGCGGAGTGGGTAGTCCGAGCACAACTACTGCCTGCCTCTGCTCTAAACTTCACTCTAGTTCAGGTGACTTTTTCCTCTCTGATCAGCCTTGGGCACATCTTCAGGAAAAACCGGTAGAGGTGCTCACCAGGGTGTGTCGATTAAGTGCATAAAACTTCTGAAAGGTTTGAAAATGCATGTAAATACTCATCCTGACTACTGTCTAAAACTCAGTATAAGGTATTTTTGATCTATTTGGAATTATGGCGTACCTCTGAGGTTTTATGTTCATGTGAGTTGAGGCCCAATGGCACATAGAAATATCATGCATTCATCTTAGTTTCAAAATCATGGTTACATGTCGGGGAAGACTAGGTTTGGTGTGCTTTACTTCACAATGTGTAAAACCCTCTTTGAAAACAGAGTTTTTAAAAATTAAGCCCTTATTTTCAGCCTGGAATGTGCATTTGTTTGGTCACAACGATTTAGGTAATACAGTGTAAAAAAGGCAGGCCGTTGTGCCCCGGGCTTTCTGCCCCATCTAGGAATGACATCAGACAGGTTTAAGATTAGCAGGCCCTAAACACACACGCACAGACTAAAGAAACCGACCCAGCCCAGTAATGAAGAAAAAAAAATGCTATCAAGACGCACATCTGTAAATAAAAGCCATATTAGTTTTCAGTATTTACAGCTCAAAGTTCAAAAACAGATCACTGAAGATCTTAAATGAAACTAACTAACCTGGAGATATAATATTCAAATAACTAGAAGAGATAAACTTACACACAAAACTGAGCAGTTCTAACAGAAGCAAAAGTATCATTAACCGTTTACTCCATGACATCCCATAAGAACGGCAGAACTTTTTATGTGATGCAGAGATCATTCATTTATTATTTCCGCCTAATCCTTCACAAGGGTCGGGGGTGGGGGGGGGGGTTCCCCATGCCCATCCTAGGAACTGGGCAGATATACACAGGACAGGGCGCCAACCTATCGCTTGGCACACACACACTATATGGGGCAATTTAGAGCATTCAATTTACCTTGAATAAATGTTTTTGAACTGTGGGAGGAAACCGGAGAACCTGGAGGAAACCCACATGGACACAGGGAGAACATGGAAACTCCACCCAGATTGGGATTCAATCATGAAGCAGAATTGATGGTGGTATTTTTCTTTTGTTTACATTGCTTACAAAAAATATGGTCTGGACACAGTTGTCATAAAGTCATTAACCAATCACTTGACATAAAAATGTTTTAGATACTCGTCAACAGGATACAGATTTGTAAAATGTGCTTTGAACTCCAGACAATAAACTCAGTGGTCACAAAGCCTTCAAAAACAAAAAAAGTTATTAACTGCTGTTCATAAGAGGGACTATGTTATACGTTGACGCTGTGTAACAGGTTAAGCTTGCAGTTATTAACAGAGGTTGAGCATTAGTTATTAACATCACACAAAATCCAACAATGAATTTCTAAGTGGAATTAAGTAAATGGAACCACATCATAATTTTTTCAATGTTTCAAGTTGTTCTTAGTGTAAAAAATGTTGAAACTGAAAAATGTTCAGGTGCACTAATATTCGGCTCATTTACAATACCATAATTTGATTTTCAGCTGTTTTGCGTGTTGTGCAAATCCCACTGCCAATAAAATAGATTCTACATAATTATTGTACTTATAGTAAATTATCTTATAAAAATAACTGGGTTATTTGACTGCAGACTTTGGAATTAAGATACTAAATTCAACTTGTTCTCTCATTTGTAAGTAGCTTTGGATAAAAGCATCTGCTAAATGACTGTATCTGCAATAACACTTTTAAAATATGTTTCCTTTAATACATTCCTCTACAGCCAACAACATACTGCACATTTTAAAGCACTTACTATTTATTTTATTTAACATTTTGGAATAAAAACTAAAATCAAAAACAAGGCCAATTAAACATATTTACACAGTTAATGTTCTAAATAAATAAATTCATCAATTAAATAGTTAAATTGTGCATTTAATTAGTGGAGTAGGTGTGTAAGTGTGAAAAACATACAGTCTTTTAGATGAAATGGGCTTGGGGGACACAGACAACGGCGATAATTTGCAGCTGCTGATTGAATTCGGCAAAATAATTGCACTGTACACACATTGATCACTTGATTTCCTCCTTCTTTCTACACTCATTGCCCAAATCAATCAGCCTCAGTTACCATATGGATGTAGTTTTACAATCACAGACTGTAGACATTTGTTTTATTCATTCATTCATTATCTTCTGCTTATTCCTTTATGAGGGTCGTGGGGTGGTTCCCCATGCCCATCCAGGGGAGAACGTCTCGAGCACTGGGCAAATACACCCAGGACAGGGTGCCAATCTATCACTGGGCACACCCTCACTCACACAGACATTAGGGGCAATTTTAGAGCAGCCAATTTACCTTGAATCCATGTTTTTAGACTGTGGAAAGAAACCGCTATAGATTTTATCACTGCGAACATACCCACGGACAAAAACGCGCCGGTCTAGGTTGATGCTCTCGCTCACCCCTGGCCGCTGGTGCTACTCTACACATCCCCTTGCCCCATGTCTGATCCCCCGCACTCTGTCCAGAGTTTATTGTTTATTGTTCAAATTAAAGCTCATTTTCCCAGCGTTTGGCATGTGCTCTGTCTGTCAAGCCGGACTTGGTGCAATTGTATACTTCCATGAGATTAGTGCTTGGTGTCCCTCCCCATGAACCAAACTCCTTGATTTTATGCCAGTAGTTTAGAAGTCTGATAACAATTTGATAGTTTGATTTTATTGCCTTTTAAAATCAGCTTATTTGAATGCGATACTTCATTTTTTTCAAAGTTTTCTATCAATTTACTCCAAATTCTTACAGTAAAAATAAATTAAACTCCTTGTGTTTATGGAGTAGGTACTGTAGCTTCTGCCAGTAGTGGAGAAGTTTGAAAACAATTTGATAACAATTTGCGACACTATTTTTTTCAAAGTTTGCCATCAATTTACTCTACATTCCCACAGTAAAAATGAACCACACACTTTCACTTGATGAAGTAGGTACTGTAGTTTATGCCAGTAGTGAAGAAGTCTGATAACAATTTGATATTTTGATTTTATTGCCTTTTAAAATCATCATATTTTAAAGCAACAGTTTGCAATCAATTTACCCTAAATTTCCACAGTAAAAATGAACCAAACTCCTTGAGTTGATGGAGTGGGTACTGTAGCTTCTGTCAGTATTGGCGAAGTCTAATAACAATTTTAAAATTTTATTTTATTGAGCCTCAAATTCAGCATATTTCAAAGCGACACTATTTTTTTTCAAGGTTTGCCATCAATTTACTCTAAATTTCCAGAGTAAAAATGAACCACACACTTTCAGTTGATGAAGTAGGTACTGTAGTTTATGCCAGTAGTGTAGAAGTCTGATAACAGTTTGATATTTTAATTTTATTGCTATTTAAAAATCAGCATATATTAATGATTTTTTCAAAATTTGTAATCAATTGACTCCAAATTTCCACTGTAAAAATGAACCAAACTACTAATGTAGATAGAGTAGGTACTGTAGTTTATGCCAGTGGAAAAGTATGATAATTTGATATTTTAATTTTATTGAGCCTCAAAGTCAGCATATTTCAAAGTGACACTTTTTTTTTACAAGGTTTTACATCAATTTACCCTAAATTCTACAGTAACGATTCCATAGTAAAAATGAACCACACACTTTCAGTTGATGGAGTAGGTACTGTAGTTTATGCCAGTAGTGTAGAAGTCTGATAACAATTTGAAAGTTAGATTTTATTGAGCCTCAATGTCAGCTTATTTCAAAGCAACACATTTTTTTTTTTTCAAAGATTGCCATCAATGTACTCCAAATTCCCAGAGTAAAAATAAACCAAACCAACCAATGACCCATCTGTGATTTAACTGTAGTGATGTGTTGCTGGAACACATATTGGTAATATCACCTTGAAGTTATAACTTATGTGATATATTATTAGGTTTTGTAAATTATCAAATTGTACAGAATAAAACAAATTGTTTAGAATGAAAGTGTTTTTGTTAATACTTTTAAATAAAGTTTTTCAGCTAAAAAAATTTCCCCAAAGATTTTAGTTTTTTAAGGGTATCCAGTCCAATGAATCAACTCAAAGAAACATGATAAATAATGGTGTACTTTAAAAAATTATAATCGTTTTGACGATGTGTTAACTGCAACAGTGTTTTTAAACTTAGTTGTTTTTTTACGTACAGATTTATGTGTCAAATCAAATTTTAAAAGTTCGCGTATTTGGACGTTAGCGGGCGCCAGAGACACAGTTATAAAACTCTGATAGGGTAATAAAAATAATATTAAATAAATATAAAAATCATGAAGCCCCATCATAAAATATATATATATAGTTACTGCTCAGCATTTTATGTCCATGTTATATGTACACTATAAAATTATTAAATGTAATTATTCTGCCTCCGAAATGGCCCCGCCCGTAATTAAAACTTTACATGACGTAAAACCAATCACTATCTCGAACTTTTGTTTTCAATTATGTGTCAATACATTTTTACAAGGTGTATTGTGTGAAAATGACTAACCTGACGCCGTACAGTCCAGGAAGATGTTAAAAGCAAAACATAACATATAATATAGACCTTTTTAATTCTCTGTAACTTAAACATTTTTTTTAACCTGTGGCTATCGTTACTTTTATTTTTACTTTAAATTAAAGAATATTTTTGTATTTTTTGTTTTAATAAACCTCGTTGGTCGTTCTGGTGACGTATAGCTCGTAACAGTGTTCCAGTGTTCCAGTCACATAAGGAAGTAAACAGCTCGCGGTGTCTCCTGATTTATTGTTTAAATTAAAGCTCTATATTTTGGAATATTTGCACCTTTTTTAAACAAAAAAAAAAAAAAGTTTGAACAATGTTAAAGTTCCTTGTCCTGTTGAGTTTCTCAGTAGGAGGTTTGGCAGCAGTTTGTCCGTGCAAGAAAGAAGAACTTTGCAAACCAATTCAGCATGAGCCGGAGTTCGAGGTACAACTTTCTGTTTATGAATCTTCATAAAATGCAGATTTTACTCTGAAATGTGAACACAATCTCAAAATATTGATAGTAAAACTGTTTCTGAGCTGTTTCACCTTCTGTAGAGCAGAAAAGTAGATTCAGTCTCATGTATTATTTGAGTCTTCTGTGCTACACTGTATAGCTTTAAGTGTCTCCTAAATGATTTAAATGTACTGGCAGCATTATGAAAACAGTTTAGGGAAGGGCTCTTTGTAACCCAGTCTGCCTGCTTCTGTGCACAAAGTTTGGTGTGGAAAATATTGTGTGATTACACATTTGAGATGTGCAATAATGTCCCCAAATACTCCAAAATCTTGTAGGAATCCTTTAGCAGTGGCAGTATGGTTACATTGTGTAAATGTTCAATAGGTTCCTACAGGTGTGACATTGAGGTTGATGTTACAATTAGTGTTCTGCATCCTATGGAACTCATCATAGAGGATTCAAACCTTTTATCATGCTATAATGCTTGAAATTAAGAATTAATAATCACTCCTACTCCAACTCTTAAGACCAGTTAAAAAATTGCAAGAATTTGCAATTTGAATTTGGATCTTGAAGAGGTTCTAAGTAGAGCTTCACAGTGCTAAAAGAAGAAATCGGCGCAAGAGACAAAAACTTTTAAGCAGCCAATTTCTTGAAAACTGCATTCACATTAAAAAAAATATTTTCAGCTGATCAAAAGTTTAAGACCATAGCTCAAGAAAACCCCAAACCCCCTCAAAACAGAAATCAGAGTATTTTTACTTCTGTGGATGCCAACATTTTTGTCCAAGTCTGTATTTCCCTTATGTATTTTTTTCTCACAGGTGTTTGTTTTTGACGTTGGGAAAAAAGACTGGAAATTTTATGACTGGTCCAAAGTGACAACAATCGCCGCGTTTGGAAAATACGATGAGGAGCTCATGTGCTATGCTCATTCCAAAGGGGCACGTCTTGTTTTAAAAGGCAAGTCGTATGATTTAAGGTCCCTACAGTCCATAGAACAGGAAAAACAACTGTTCAAAAAATTAATCTTGTTTACTCTCTTTAATCAGGTGATGTTCCACTCTCAGACATGGTGAATGTGGCCAACAGGACAGCGTGGATCACTGAAAAAGTCAATCTGGCTAAAAGTCAATTTATGGATGGAATAAATATTGACATAGAGCAGGCTGTGGAGAAATCATCTCCTGAGTACTATGCTTTGACAGCCCTGGTTAAAGAAACCACAGAGACCTTCCATAAGGAAATTCCAGGCTCAAAGGTAGAATTTAGACCTCTGAATTTCAGCAGCTTTACCAATGAACAGTATTTCAATTTGATCTCTGTGTTAGGTATCTTTTGATGTGGCATGGTCACCCAAATGCATTGACAAGCGCTGCTATGACTACTCAGCTATTGCCGACTCCTGCGACCTTCTGTTTGTTATGTCTTATGATGAGCAGAGTCAGATCTGGACTGACTGCATTGCAATGTCTAATGCCCCAATTAAGCAGACACTAACAGGTAAGAGGTAGACCATTTCCCCCAAAACAAAGAAATTGGTGGAATAAAGTTGGTGTATCTACAAAGAGAGAAGATGCACCAAGATCTACACATAC
>JAOUQT010299100.1:0-16313 GCA_025769995.1 Xyliphius kryptos | reverse complement strand
AAGAAAAAAAACAAAAAAAAAAAAAAAAAACAGGCTTGATGATACTTAACATTAAATAAGTGCCACATATTCAAAATATAATTTTTTGATCAAAAATCTTATTATTAATTGTAGGATTGGGTCATTTTTATTAAATTGCTTGATTTTTTTTTTAGTGCATCAAAATTTAGATTTCATGGAGTATTAAAATTCAACATGAATATGTAATTTATTTGAACAGAGACAGTTTGCTGCTTGACAGTATGTTATGAGTCACTGCTTCTGCAAAACTGCCAGGCACTTTATGTCATTGTTATTATTCTGTTTATGTCTGAGGAAGCTCTTACACATTAATACATTATCAGTGTACTTCTCTAAAAAAAACACAGCCAGAGTTTGTTGTATATTAAGAACATAAGTAATAGTGCCCTATGTTAAACCCTTTGCAGTACGCATTGCAATTTTTATTGCTATTTTATGCCTGCACCGTTTAAATAGCAGTGGTGCTTTGAATATTTTTACGCAGATGGGCATGTTGGTTGGTGTGTTCATGTAAGTATGCCACTGACTAAAAACAATCTAGATAGATGCCAATAGTTAAAAGTTAATTTCTAACTTTTCTAGCTTTTATTTTCTATAGGAAATTCTCAGCACATTCACATACACCATACGCAGCAGTGCACAAACCCACTTGGCAGCTTTGCAAACTTTTACATCAACAATAAACAGAATATAAAATAAAGTAACATTATTGTACATCAACACAAAATTGTGCACCGCATTGTTGAAATAGTAATCCGCCAATATCATACTGCACCCGGCTCTTAAATGAAATGGCAAGTGAGACACTGATTTATTGCATGTGACGGCCAAAACACACTAATGAATAATTATGAGAATTTGTACATGTCTTTTATGAGCGCAAGACATACTTTTGACTTTATCAAGATAGTAAAGACAAACTGACATGCCCTAAAGTATGCGGTGCAGTTGAAGGCTCACAAAAGATTCCTAAATAGGGCCCATAATGTTTACTAATGCCTAATACAAGTTACCTGCTCTGATTTTGTTTGTCGTTTGCAGATTACAAAGTGGCATGAATCTGCAGATCTGCTTTGTCAATGACAGTGGAAGTGACAAAGACAGTGACGCTGATGACAGCAAGACTGAGACCAGTCTGGACACACCGCTATCCCCTATGGTACATATGATGTGTTTCTCAAACACACTTATATAAAATTAGAAATAGTCACTCAAAATTGTACTATTTTGGTTTGTGAACATTAAGACTTTCCAACAAGGCCCCAACAAAGCAGTTAACATTGTAATCTTTTAAGACCTGTTAGTTTTAGCTTATTTTTGCACAATGTCAGGTCTGATGCAGAAAATAATACAAATGAGGTATTTGAAAAACTATAATTTATGGTATAAATAATGTTGTCAATATTTAAAATTCTATTCAAGTATTAGATTTTTTTTATTTTATGAATACGTTTTAGCTTACACGCGCATCTTTTTACTATTTACTGTGCACATGACAAACACTTCCTAATTTTTGAATTGTCAGCAAATATATTTAACATATATAGGTTTTTAGATGGACCATAAAGTCCACTGCTCAGTACAGTAAGTTACAATGCAATTCATATTTGTACCAATTGGTACAACTGGTGAAATAATCTCTAATTTGCATGAACCACCAGTAAAATATATTTTATTTTTATTGTATATATATGTATATTATATATATTTTATTGTTTTACTGTATATATATGACTTGTCAATGCCACTTAATATTACTTTATTTTGTATTATTTTTTGTATTATTAAGTATATTGTTGTTGTTATTATTACTAATAGTAGAACTTGGTCCTTTGTTCTTTAGTCTTGTTCTGTATATTATAACACTACAAATGCAGCATCTGTGGTAACTGCAATTTCTGATTGAACATTGAAAATGACATTTCATTAAAAATGAGATGTTTTTTTCTTAATTAGTGAAAATAAAATACTTTTTTTATTCCCTTTTCTCTTTCTCTACTGCCTGAAACTACCATCTGATGCCTCTTTATTTCCTCCTCAAAATCAGAGCAAGCAGAGTTCATCATACTCAGATCGAGACACGACAGAAGATGACTCAGAGTCTCTGGATGACATGGATTTTTTGAGCAGGCAAAAGAAGCTGCAAGCCGAGGCCAAGCTGGCACTGGCCATGGCCAAACCTATGGCAAAGATGCAGGTGGAGGTGGAAAAACAAAATCGCAAGAAATCACCGGTGGCAGATCTGGTGAGTAGATTCGCACAGGAACCCATTTTTTGCACAGACTTCAACACCTTTGATATTATAAATTGTTTGGGCAAGATATACAAGTACTACTTTCAAATACATTGATTAGTTGATTAGTGTAGTT
Organism: Xyliphius kryptos; assembly: GCA_025769995.1. NCBI lineage: Eukaryota > Metazoa > Chordata > Actinopteri > Siluriformes > Aspredinidae > Xyliphius > Xyliphius kryptos. The sequence continues at coordinate 13,923 of JAOUQT010299100.1, read as the reverse complement.
AACCAACATAGACATCACAGCTTGAAGCTCCAATGGAATGCTGCCCATGTCTTTGCAAGGGATGCAAGGGACTTAACAACAGTGGTTGACAAAAGTATTGTGTTGCCATCCACCCTCCAAAATGATCAACAACACTCTTCTATAGCATTAAGGCTTGATGTCTAATGTCTTTAATAATCAATCAAATTCAATGTGAAATATTATGCAAAGGATAAACACTAAATCAAAAGGAACATACTTTATTTGGTATTACAGAAGATTAACATTTACCTATTTATCAGAACTTTAAGTACATTCTACATACAGCTAAAACTGCAAATTTTCAAACGCATTTAATCTCATCTTATTATTTGTCGCACTAGGGTCGAATGGGTTGGTGTAAGTACACCCAAGACAAGACACAACTAAACTTTATTCCTACATGATCTATTAAGTTTAATTAGAGTTTAATTAATTAAACTCTAACCTTACTTAATACTAGAAACAACTGATTTAATTTAAAGGTTGCCCTGCATTCTGCTTTACTTTAAACTCAAGTTTCAATTAGACACACAGTATGTGACCAAAAAGCTGATTTAAGTATCTAAATTCCTCTAGCCTTAATGACCGAAATATGTAAACAATCACACTTAAAGTACACTGCTCAAAAAATAAAGGGAACACTTAAACAACACAATGTAACTCCAAGTCAACAAAACGTCTGTGAATTCAACCTGTTCAGACCGTGAATCATTTTCACTTGCTGTTGTGCAAATGGAACAGACAACATGTAGAAATGAAAGGCACTTTACAAGACAGGTTGTAGGGAGGTCATACATGCACATAGAGGCCACACACACTACTGAGCCTCATTTGAACTTGTCTTGAGATATTTCCACTGAGGTTGGATCAGCCTGTCATTTGATTTTCCACTTTGATTTTGAGTATGATTCCAAATCCAGACCTCCATGGGATAATAATTTTGATTTACATTTTTTATGTTATTTTGCTCTATACGCATTCCACTAACTTCTAAATACAGATTTTCACCTGAAATATGTTATTAATTGAGATCTAGGATGTGTTATTTTAGTGTTCCCTTTATTTTATTTTTTTGAGCTGTGTATAAATGTTCATTTCAAATGTCATTAATCTCCCCTCCTTTGAAATTGTTTAACATGATTTAGGTATAAGGTAATTTCCATAGTGATGTTAATTATTAATTGATTTGAATAAGATTTGCAAGTGACAATTCAATTTAAATTTGTCCCAAAGATGTTTAGTTTCTGTTTATTGTGTGTTTTCTAAAGTCAATAGACTTGTTTCATATTCTCCATTTTAATATGAACCATATGTTTTTGAACAGACAGTGCATTGAATGAACTAAGAATTTGTATACAGTATAGCATCTTTATCATACAACAGCAGTGTTTCTGCATAGAATGAATTTATAAGTTTTTTTTCATAAGGTCTTTGGCAGCTTTTATCAATGCTACAGCAGAAAGTGGTACCTGTGCACAGTATCATGTAGGATTTTCATATGATGGCAAATTACCAGGACGTCACGACTGCTACCATTGGAAGAAAAAGGGCACAATTCACTTGCAAGTGTACGTTAATTTGAACAGGCTTTTCGTTTAGGAAAAATAGAAAGCAAACAAAATCCAAACATGCAGAACGAAAATTAATATGCCGGCGCGTTACTGGGTCAAAAACCATGACCGGGAGGCCCAACGAGGTATAAACAGTGTAGTGTAGCGGCCGGACAGCAGGGAGAGACACACTGCCGCAGCGGAGAAAGTCCAGTAGGCCGCCGTGCGGGGAGTCTTGGGTTACAGCTGAAACCCACAAACAGTCCTGAGTAGCTCAGCCCACGCTGCTAGGGTGCTTTATATATGGTGACTGGTGAGTACTTCGTTAAAGTGCCACGCCTCCTCACCAAGGACAGGTGAGTCGACGGGTCGCGATTAGGCGTAGGACGAGCTGTGGGTCCTACACAAGGACAACAATTATTTTGCAGAAATGTTTAAATGCGAGAAATATATTTTTTATCAAATTCCAACATTTCTGCGAAAATACAGTTGTATTTTATAACCAATGTTGTTGTGGCTAGCATCTTCCTCTTTTCCTGGGCCCTCTCTCTGCCACAGTTTCTCTACTGCAATTTTTCTTTCAGTTTCACCTATTATTATTTACTAACCATGAAAAAGATATCCCCTCACCTCTGAAGACGTCATGAAAATGATCCATGTATGGTCAGTATTATCTATACAGGGTGAAATACCTACATACCTAGCATTTTAGGTTCAGGGAGTTTCTGATGAAACCTGCATTGGCACATGAATCCGTGATGCACATGAGGACAGGGGATCCTATTCCTGGCTATAAATAAGGTCTAGTAATTATTCGTGTCAGCAGAAAAATGTTTTAGTGTATGTTTCATATCCAGTAAATTAAAAAAGCTTACTGAAGTTAAACAGCTTTTTATTTTATAAGTTTTTGTTTAGGTACCAAATGTGTTTGGACTGTAACTATTTCAAATTGAACTTTAAACTGAATTTCATTGCTTTGGAACTGTTAATTGTCTAATGACATAAAAGTTGAATACAATCTAATGCAAATAATACAATGATTAATTGAGCATGGTTAAAAGAATAAATACATTATCCATCATACATATCTTTGCTACATAATGAAGTCTTTATGTCAGCAGACAATCAAACCTGCACAAGGCTAAATAAAATAAGATTTCACACCTACTAATTTACCTATATTAGCCACATGATTGTTATACTTTAATATTTTACACTGAAATAATGCAGTTTTTTTATTCCACATTTGGAAATATGTGCTCACGTGTAAAACTGTATCCCCAGCCTGATAAGTTATTTTTGTCATACCAGTGATTGGATATGTACAGTATAGGCAAAAGTTTGGACACATCTCTTCATTCAATACGTTTTCTGTATTTTCACGACTATTTACATTGTAGATTCTCACTGAAGGCATCAAAACTATAAATGGGCTCATGTGGAGTTAACACTTAACATAATGTACTTCACATCTGCTTTCAACACAATGATCCCTCAGACACTTAGCAATAAACTTCCACTTCTTGGACTGAGTGCTAGCATTTTGTGCTAGTGCTAGGCAAGTGCTAGTCATTAAGTTGGCTTGGAAGAGCCAACTTATAAAAGGTAAAATGGCTCAAAACATGTTTTATATTTTAGTTTCATCAAAACTAGCTCTGATTACTGCTTTGCACACTCTGGGCATTTTCTCAATGAGCTTCAAGAGGTTGTCACCTGAAATGGTTTTCCCTCAGTCTTGAAGGAGTTTCCAGAGTTGTTTAGCACTTGTTGGCCCCTTTGCCTTCACTCTGCGGTCCAGATCACAACAAATCATTTCAATTGGGTTCAGGAACGGTGACTGTGGAGGCCATGTCATCTGCCACAGCACTCCATCACTCTCTTTCTGCAATCCAGACGTGCAATCCATCCGTTCACCCTTTCTGCGTCTCACAAAGACATGGCGGTGGGAATCAAAGGTCTCAAATTTGGACTTATCAGACCAAAGCACAGATTTCCACTGGTCTAATGTCCATTCCTTGTGTTTTTGGCACAAACACATCTCTTCTGCTTGTTGCCTTTCCTTAGCAGTGGTTTCGTAGCAGCTATTTAACCATGAAGGCCTAATTTGCGCAGTCTCCTCTTTAACAGTTGTTCTAAAGATAGGTCTGCTGCTAGAACTCTGTGTGACATTCAACTGGTCTGTGATCTGAGCTGCTGTTAACTTGTGATTTCTGAGGCTGGTGACTTGGATGAACTTGTCCTGAAAAGCACAGGTTACTTTTGGTCTTCCTTTCCTGGGTCGGTCCTCGTGTGTAATAGTTTCGCTGTAACGCTTGATGTTTTTTTGTGACTCCACTTGGGAACACATTTAAAGTTTTAGCAATTTTCTGGACTGACGGAGCTTCATTTCTTAAAGTAATAATGGCCACTCATTTGTCTTTAGTAAGCTGATTGGTTCTTGCAGTAATATGAATTTAGTAGTTACCAGACTTCTGCACAACACAACTGGTGGTCCAAACTAATTCCACTAATTAACCCTGATAGACACACCAGAAAACCATTTCATTCTCATTGAGAGAATGCCAAGGGTGTTCAAAGCATTAATCAGAGCAAAACGTGGCTATTTTGAAGAAACTAATGTATGAAACATGTTTTCAGTTATTTCACCTTTTTTTGTGAAGTACATAACTTCACATGTGTTCATTCATAGTTTTGATGCTTTCAGTGAGAATCTACAAGGTAAATAGATGTGAAAATACAGAAAACACAATGAATGAGAAGGTGTGACCAAACTTTTGGCCTGTACTGTATATAAACTTCTTTTTACCATTTGGTATTTTTACAAAAAATTAAATGTGTAAACAATTTAATTGAAACATTCTTAAACAGTGTTTAGTTGTTATAGACTCATTACAACTGCTTAAGCCAGTAAACCACAAAAATATGTGACAGAAATTTTTACATTTTCAGTTTCTGGGTCTTCCCACTGATTTAAACTATTCAAATTTGTGTTCATCTTATTCTATAATGCAGTTAAGCTCTGAGAAAATGACCACACGATAAGCATAGATTATGGACAGACTAAGCAAAGACACTAATGAAACAAAACCCTGCCAAAATAGAAGAACTCACACATGCTGACACACACAGAAACTCTTTTTTTTTTAGATACAAACAGTGACCAGAATGATGAGGAAGGACGGAAGGTAATCTACTGTGTAAAAACAGAGGCAAGAAAGACCAGAGCATTGGCTGGCAGTGAACCCGAAACCCTGTCACTGTGACACAATGACATTTTTGTCAGCAACTTTTTTACATTTGATTATTCACCAGTATTTGTTTTTCTAGCAGTTGTTTAACTGATTAAAAGTGAGGAAGTAAATATAACAGACACTTGAGATTAAACAGTAACTATTGTAAAACATTCAAAATGACAAAAAACAGATGCATTTGAGTAATTTTTTCATATCATAAAAAACACAAATTCAGACAGTTTTGTATTTTTACACACAAATCATCTTTTTTTTACTTTACACACCTAATGACCTTCAGCTATTTAGCCATATATATTTTAACGTCATGTTTTAATCATAACCAAAATATTGCATGTCTTCATTAGCTCTTGAAAGTTAATCAAATATTCAAACAGGTCCGTAAGGTAGACATCCAAATCAAACAAATAAAACAAAATATAAGACATGATTATTTATTGAGAAAAATAATCCAGTATTGCAAATACAATTACATGTACTGCAACATTGCAGTGGGAGGTGATCCTTACAGTTTTCATCCCCACTTGTTCATGGCCGGGCCAAACACTGCCACTCTGGCATCCACTACTTTGGGGTAGCCACTGGGGTACCATTAGCTTGCTCTGGACCAACGATGTGCTGGTCTTACAAGCCCTAACATAGTGAGTGTCATAGTGCACTTGGAAGCGATGACAAGTAAATAAAAGTTTATGTTTAATATATCTCACAAAATAGTTCAACACAATAGTGTTAGAGTCAGACTAACAAAATCAAGCAACTGGTAGGGAGATCCCACGGGTTAACCATGTTGCCGACGTTCTGTCTCCAAACGGGAATCTGAAATGAAACCGGTTGCTCACTGCAAACAAAGAAGCGACAAAGGTGACGGAATCCCAGAGGTGCGCGTAACAATGAGAAAACACAAGGGACAGAGAGCATGCATGCCCTATAAATAGGAGCTTGAGATAATTAAACCAATTAAACTAAAGCAAAACAGAATGCAAAATTACAACTCAGGTCAGAGAGAGTGAGGAGGGTAAGGGAGTGACAATGGGAAAGGTGTGGAAGCAGCAGGTGTGACAGTGAGGAATGGAAACAGGATTCTCCTGGCCCCAAGGAAAAAGAAATATATATATATATATTGTATTTGTATTACATCCAAAATTCTGACTGCTGCAGACATCCTGTTCATGGTGTCACTGGTACTCTCTATGAATACCTCCTTCAAAAATATCTTCTGCTAGAATAATCAGGAACTCTGTTTTACCAAATTTAGCTTGAAATAATTGGCTTTTAACTAAACAGATATTGTATGTCAGTAAGGCAGTCAGATTTCTAAGCAGAAACTGTGGTGTCCTTAGGGGCAAAAAAATGTGAAGCTGGGTGTTAGTAATGACGAGAGAACCTATGAGCCTAAATGACTAAGCAGAATGAGTACATGTACAGTAAAAAGAGGATGGGACCAGGGGCACTCCAGCGTTTGCATGATGAGAACTGGAAACATCCCCCCACAGTAAAATCTAATGATTCAGTGTAATGAAAGCTGGAGAAAGGTTCGGCAGAATGAGGACATAGGATTAGATGGTTGCTGTGAGGTATTTTGGTGCATAAAACACAGATAGGAAAGCTGTCACTGTGTTATGACCACACTTAAAGGCAGACTGTTTGGGATCAATCTATTATTCCTTGCAAGACACCTAGGAAGATACTGCCTGTTCAAGTTTAGACTGAATGGTAAAAGTGACACAAGTAGCTGTCCACCAAGTTTGGTGCGATTATTTTCAGAGCAGCAGTGTAAACCTAGCCGGTTTAAAATACACTGGGAAAAAGCCAGTGGTTAGTAAGAAGTTGATAAGATGTGTAAATGCTGGTGGGATAAAGAAAGACATGAAATAAAGAAGGTGAGAATGATGCATAGGATGCAAAGGATCCTATGGTTTGCCTTCTGTGCTTTACACAAAGGAATTTGTTCTTCACATTTTACTCATAACCCACCCAGTGAAACGCACACATATACACACACTACTGAAGTGAGCACACATGCTCGGAGTAGTGGGAAGCCTTGTATATGACGCCCGTGGTGCAATTGGGGTTAGGTGTACTTCAGCCATAGTACTTGGTGGGACCAGGAATCAAACCGGGGGCCTTCAGGTCACAAGGCTGGTTCCTTAACCTCAAGACTGCCCCACTATGAAGGTAAAGGGCAGTGGAATATTAGCCTTATCTTGCCCTTAATCTTCTCCATGAATAAATTCACTGCTGACAAAAATGTGTGCATCTGAGATACATTTACCTTGGACTGGAAAAACAATAATTTAGAAATCACTGGAGAAAGTGGTGAGGGATGACTGGTATATATTCAAATTCAACAGAACAGACTTATGCCATTTTATAGGACTGAAAATAATAGTGTTATTTAAAAGTAGTGTTGTTTTAGAATAGGCTTTGTAGGACAGGACCCGGGGGAGAGAAAGAAGCCCTTCTAGAAAACATGGGACATACCTCGTCCAGGTGGCTAATTATGTGGAGCAAAAGCTGATGGCTTCGAAGTCGTAAGCCACTAACACAAAAGGGGACAAATGTCAGTGAAAAATTGTGAATTTCCCCATTGTGGGACTAATAAAGGCTTATCTTATGTTATCTTATATTAAAAAGAATTTGAGAGGGCACTGAGATTGGAAGGTACCTGTTTGGGTTTAATTTAGGCATTTGAAGATATAGGAAATTAAATAGAGAACTGCAAAAAAAAAATGTTAAATGCACAAAGCAAGTTGAGAAGTGGCCAAGTGACAGCTACACTAGTCATGCAAGTAACAAAGAGATTGATGTGAACATTGGATGCTCTTAAATCTTTTAATGACATGATGTCTTTCCATTTTTACCCTAGACATTTCATGAGACGCAATATTAACCCTTTCTGTCTAATAGCTTGCAATATGCACTAAACATTATTTACTATAATCTTTATATAAATAGGTTTTGGATCTTTTAGTTTAGCTTTCATTTACCAAGGCTGTACTAGTGTTGGTCTCTATTTTTCAAAATGTGGTCTAGATAGATCATTATTGTCTTTATTTTTATTTTGTTTTGTTTTATGTGTTTAGCTTCCTCACATGCCCCACATTAGTGAGTGTCTGATGAAGAGAAGCCTTAAGCACACAGATCTGCGAGACATGACGTTGGGTCAGTTACAGGTCATCGTCAATGATCTCCACTCACAGATCGAGAGTAAGTACATCATCACTTGCATTCTAACACTGTAAACCTTCATAAAAAAAAAAAGTTTTGGGTCAAAAAATTTTAAAGACAAATATGCATGACTTTAACTTTGACTGAAAGCTTTTTAATTTGCATTGTGATTGTAAAACATAATATAGCTGCAAAGTGAGCAATTATCCTATTACCGGTTTTATTTGCCAGGAACAGTAATTGTATCATTAGAGACCTTTCATTTAAAAAATTAACATTACAAAAATTAGTAATTTATGAGTTACGCTTGGTATTGATAAAATACATATGGCAATATGCTCTCTGTGAATGATATTACTGAGTGAAGACTGAGGCCTGGGAAGTGGGATTAAGACTCATGAATTAATTTGCCACAATGAAACAACTCAACAAGCTTTTCAGCCTTTTACACATATACACTTACAGACACAGATTATTAGTCTGGTTGTGTTTTTCTCTCAGCAGCTTATGTTTTTTATCTTCTCCTGCACGGCCAACAGAAGAAAGAGACAATCAGTGGCATAATTTTGCCACCCATTCACAAATGATCATGTCTGTTTATGCCTTTGTTCCAGACACTTCTGCATTGTTTTTCAACCTATGATTATGATATAAATATGATATACTGTAGTTTAGATTAACCTTAATTTTGTATCCTGTCTGTGACTGGTGACAGACACACACCAGGTTAGCTACCCTTAGTCTTTCTCTGTTTGTGTTTGCTTTTAATACAAGTCACACTTCAAAGGGCTCAGCTTGCACAGATTAATTTTGAAATTTGAAGCATAATTGAGGCTGAACAATTTGTTTTGGCTGGATACTTCTTTGCATTTGGTTCAATGGAACATCACTAAATTTCATCAATTAAACATTAGATTACAATCTAAAAGCAAAAGCTTGAGGAAAAATCATGACAATAAATATGATTTTAAACTATTTTTGCATTTTTCTTTCAAAGATTTCAAACACTGAATTCACTTCAATCATTTTTGTTGTAATTTTGTATAATGAAATGTATAATAATGTATAATAATGATGGGACAGTCAAAGGCTTGTGGTTAAGAAACCAGCCTTGCCACCTAAAGTTTGCCGGTTTGATTCCCTGTCCCACGAATTCCTACGGCTGAAGTGCCCCTGAGTAAGGCACCTAACCCCAAATGCTACCCGGGCACCGCTTACAAGGCTGCCCACCACTCCAAGCATGTGTGCTTACTTCACTAATGTGTCTATGTGATCTGTGTGTGTGTGTGTGTGTGTGTGTGTGTGTGTGTGTGTGTGTGTAAGCACAGTAGGCAAACGTAATTTTATCATTAAGTCACTTTATCATTGTTTAATGATTTATGTGAAGTCTATTTTGAATCTGTGTTAAAAAGTGTTAAAAGCATTGTGTTATAGATGGCTGGGTCTTGCTAACATTGTTTTTTGTTTTTTTCGCTCAAAAAAGGTCTGAATGAGGAGCTTGTGCAGCTGCTGCTAATTAGAGATGAGCTTCATATGGAACAAGATGCTATGCTAGTAGATATTGAAGACCTGACCAGGTAAAAACAAATTCTCCTAATGATCCTTTGTAATTGTTTCCATTTTTCAACCTAGTGTATATGCTTCTAGGTAACAGACCCGACCAGCCATTTTATGATTAGACTACATGTGTCTGATCACTGACCAAAGCCAAATCAATAATCAGATAAAGGAACTAATCATCTGTTGAGACTTTTTACTGTTTAGAAATACATGGCACTTGTAATGCTAACATTCAGTACTACTACTTAATTGTTTATGTTATTGCCTACAACACAAATGTGTCCACTGACAGGTTGTAGCTGGTAATGTTAAAGGATAATGTTTATTTGCATATTAACACCTGAGTTAAAAAGTGTTTGTGTGTGTGTGTGTGTGTGTGTGTGTGTGTGTACATTCATACTTATGCGTGTTTATGTGTCTCTGTGCAGGCATGCTGAGAGCCAGCAAAAACACATGGCAGAGAAGACTCTTTCCAAATAAGTCGGTCTTTTCTTCAAATCTCACAGAGTTCATGGCATCAAACAAAAGAAGCAGCACAATTTTTTTTTTGCTTCTGTGGTGTACACATACAAATAATGGAGCAAACTACAGTGTGTCTCAGAACCTGGCTTCCTGTGCAGTGATTGGCCTTGCTTTTTCAGTTCTTCATTTTAACTTTATACATTCGCCAGCCAATTTGCAAATCTGTCAAAAAAGTTTAAAAAAAATCTATAGTGAGGAATAAGTAGAATCTATAAAAGCTAAGAGACCTCATCGCATTAAAAAAAGAAATTGCCTACAAGTTTAAGTTGGACAGTATTTTAAACCATTGGCCTGTTTTATTCTGCACAAATGGTAGTTCTCAACTGAATTTCTTTTTATTTAAAGGTGCTAAACGTCTTAAGGAAATATGCCTGCCTTGTAATCAAGTCGTAGCTTTTGGTAATTTGTTCACTCTGATTGGCATTCCACATTTTGTGAATGTTGATCCTCTGACATGAGTCATTTTAAATGTGTTAATATCATTTCATCTTATTGTATTCAGATTCTTTATTTGAAGAGGAAAAGTTCTGTACAAATATGTAAATTAAAATAAAAAACTTTGTTTCATATTCTGTGTTCAAATGCCTTTTTTTTCTTGCACATCTTTCCTTTTTTTTAAAGGTTATCTGGGATCTCTAATGCTAATGCAAGTGATCACGTATGATCAATAGTTTATTTTCATTATTAGGGCTAAAAGAACATTATTAAAATGATTCAAACACCAATGCATCCAAAAATGTAAATACATGTTTTTTTTTAATATAAACTAAACACAAATTTAATATATATGGAATAAATTGAAACAAACTTTTAATTAATTTAGTCCACAGTAGGTGGCATGGGGGCTTAGTGGTTAGCACATTCGCCTCTCAGCGCTGGGGATTCCCGGTTCGAATCTCTTCTGGGTGGAGTTTCCATGTTCTCCCCGTGTCTGCGTGGGTTTCCTCTGGGTTTTCAGATTTCCTCCCACATCCCAAAAACATGGATGCAAGGTCAATTGAGTGCTCTAAATTGCCCTGTATTATTTGTGTGTGTGTGGCTGTGTGTGTGTGAGTGAGTGTGTACCCAGCAATGGATTGGCGCCCTGTCCTGGTGTATCTGCCCAGTGCCCGAGATGTTCTCCCCTGTATGGGCATGGGGAACCCCGCGACCCTCATATACGAATAAGCGGAAGATAATGAATGAATGAATAATCCACAGTAACTTTTTTGAACTATTTTCAAAAAATATATTGTTAATATTTTGTTACAGTGTATCATGTAATTTAAAGATAATACATTTAAATAGAAAATATTTCTGTGCATAAATATACAAATAAATATGTGCGTATACAATCCACAACGGGCTGGCCTTAAAGCATCAGACTTAACTAATGGCTGCACACTGAGCATTAGAACCTCCGGCAGGTGCATTAATCATCTCTAATTAACTTTCATCAGCTTTTTTTCCCTCAGCATCTGCAAGCTTCCACCACAGACTTATTTAAGTAACAGACAGAATTTAACACAGTGTAATGAACTAAAACTAAAATATTAATTTAAAAGAACTACTCAAAGTGTCAGCGATTCATCCCCATACTTCCTAGAAATTATGGCATTTACATTTATTCATTTAGCATCGCTTTTATCCAAAGCAACTTACAAATAAGAGAACAAATGATGAGCTGGTTAAAGTGGTGAAATCACATTTTTGCTTTAAACATGAATCTGTACATTGTATCTTATTCTGTTCTATTCTATTCTAAGGTAAAATATGCATTTATTAACATTTACAGTACTTTGTATGTTATAAATCTTTCTACCCAACACATAACCTGTGAGCCAGTGCAAGTTAAATTATAAAGCGCTATTATAAATAAATTTTTTGGATCATGTTGAACATCCAGTCATAACTGCATTACATTATTGTAATCTAATAAAACATCTGCATTCTTGAAGAAAAATGGATTTCCACAGACTGGCACTGTTATACAGGTGAAAAAATGAAATGCTGTTATTATAGCTTGTGTGCTTGATAAAGATAAATCCAAATCTGTAGCTAAAGGAAATTACATATTATTTAATTGTTACATTTTCTTAACCTTCCTTAATTAGTAAGCATCATTATGTTTAACCAAAATAAACTAAATCATCTGCATAGCAATTCAATCATGGAATTAATTGATCTCAATGTTAGTATGTGAAATTGCAATAAAGGGTTTCTTAAATGTGCCAACCTGGCATTGCCCTATGCTGCTAGCAGATGCCGTAAGGGAAGAAGAGCAATAGAGACAATTACGGTGGGATGGCAGTGTGTGCAAAGGTGGTGTATGCAAAGTGAACACAGAGCTCTGGGATGTGAAGTATTAAAATACAGACTCTGGGTGACGTTAAAGCTAAAGTTGGAGGACACAAGGTCCTCTAGTTTGTTACTAGATTGTACTGTTGCATAGCTGAAGAATGAGCAGCTATGAGCAGAGGTGCTTTTACAAAAGTGTGCAAGAGTGCAAAATGTAACCCTGATGCCAGCAACAATTACTTTGCTGCCTACAAGACATGGAATGATGGGTTCATTTGCCCTTAGGTGTGCAATATAGCGACAGGGCTGTGTATGAACTGTGGGAGTATACCACTTATGGATGGTGGAACCTTATGTGGAATGTTAAAGACATGGTCTTAATTTGCATGTCTTACAGTGCCTTGCAAAAGTAGTCACATACTTGACATTTTACCTATTTTGTTTCATTACAACCTGTAATTAAAAAGTTTTTTTTAACTGAACTTTATGTAGTTGATAAGACAATATATGCCTGCTGTATATTAGTCTCACAAGGGGGAAATTCACATTCTCAGCAGCAAAGTAAATGTAATTGGAAAAGTAACAAAGATACTTTTTAGATATAATATATTCTATTAGAAAAAGTCTTTAAGAAAGAAAATTATTAGACATGTAATAGAATAAAAGAACATAATAGAACTGAATGTGTAAATTAGTGTAAATAAATGTGTAAAATAAAATTCACAATATGGCACATGACATAATACAGCAGGAAGATGATAAAAAACAATATAAAAAACAAGTGCACAGCAACAAGGTATTGCACATATGATATTACATATGACATGCAGCTAAATAATCAAAGTTGGTGGGCTGAAAACAAAAAATGTTCACAAGTACAAGTCAGTGATATAAAAATCTTAGGGGTCATAATAATAATAGGAGAATAATAATAAAAAAAAACTTTGATGGTCCATTAAATCCATCATCATTGAATGGAAGTATCACAAGTCACCTGGCAAGGAAGGCCACCCACCACAACTCATGGACTGGGCAACGATGGCAATTAATTAGAAAGGCAGCACTGGGTTTTAAAGTTCCATAGCAGAGATCTGTCAATGGGACCAAAGTCGGCCATACAGTCTATATAGATAAAGATAGAAAAAATTAAGGAATGATTTGAGTTTGACAAACGGCATGTTGACAACTCCCCAAATGTATTAACAAAGGTGCCCTTGCCAAGCGAGATCTTCCCACCTCCAAAACATCACAGCAAAAACACTATCACCACAGGGAAATATGAAGGTGACAACATCATGCTGTGGGGATGTTTCTCAGCAGCAGGGACTGGGAAACTGCTCAGAATCAAGGGGAGGGAACTTTGTGTCTTAGTGTTCAGCCACCATCACTGTAAACCATAATTTTTGTTCTTGGTTCGCTGTGTGTATGGTTTATGAGAGTGGGTATAATTTTGTGTCACTAAAACATGAAGAATATTTGATAAATAAATCAGAATCTGAATTAATAAATTATGTATAACAAAACTAATTTAAATGTAATTGTACACACATAAACACACACACACACACACACAC